>JADBJO010003425.1:107500-110000 GCA_016801955.1 Conus betulinus
GACAGCAATAGCAGCAGCAACAATAGTAAAGACAGCAATAGCAGCAGCAACAGCAGTAAAGACAGCAATAGCAGCAGCAACAATAGTAAAGGCAGCAATAGCAGCAGCAACAATAGTAAAGGCAGCAATAGCAGCAGCAACAATAGTAAAGACAGCAATAGCAGCAACAATAGTAAAGCCAGCAATAGCAGCAGCAACAATAATAAGGCAGCAATAGCAGCAACAATAGAAAAGCAGCAATAGCAGCAACAATAGTAAAGGCAGCAATAGCAGCAACAATAGTAAAGGCAGCAATAGCAGCAACAATAGAAAAGGCAGCAATAGCAGCAACAATAGTAAAGGCAGCAATAGCAGCAACAATAGAAAAGGCAGCAATAGCAGCGACAATAGTAAAGGGAGCAATAGCAGCAGCAGCAGCAGCAACAACAGCAGCGGTAGCACAGCAGATTCAGAAAACGTGGAGTACAAAGAAGGGACGCACCTGCAGACAGCCATTTTCCCTGGTGCAAGGGTCAATGGCGGGTGAAGACGGTCATCATGTCAGGAAACAGGTTGCCACTCTTGTACCAGTAGGGACGATGGACAAACAACATCCGTCACACAACTACAACAACAACAAAACAACAACAACAACAGTAGTAGCAGTCGTGTTGTTTGTTGTCCGGATAGTCACAATGACCACCTCAAGACCGCTAGAAGTAGAAGGCCAAGGAGAAGAAGGTGAAGAACGAGCGAACCAGAGCACCATACACTAGGTCACACACAAACCCTGGCTTTTTTGTATTCACCCCCTAAACTGTGAAGTATGTTCCTGTTGTACATGTCTATAGAGAACACGTATTTCATTCTACGAAAACGATCTACGGAGACAGGAGCATAACAGTCCAACAGAATGAACGAGTCACCTTACATTAAGACAAACAGAAACCCAGACTCCTTTATACCATAAAATAACACTACACGTTCGCCACTAATGTCCATTGGAGAAATCTAAACAAATAGATATGTAAGAGAGAGAGAGAGAGAGAGAGAGAGAGAGAGAGAGAGAGAGAGAGAGAAGAGAGAGTCAAGCAAAATAAGAGACCGCCTTTACAAAAAAAAAGGAAATCAAAAAGAAACAAAAGACAACAACAACAACAACAACAACAACAACAACAACAACAACAACAAAATAGTAAAGGCAGGGGTGGCGGAGGGAAAAAAAAAAAAAGGTAGAGAACTAGAAAAAAAACAAACAAACAAACAAAAGACAGTGGCATCGGTACGAGAGAGGGACGGGAATGGGCTTCTCACCTCCTTGACAAAAATTAGTGAAGAGACCACCTTCTACACACACACACACACACACACACACACACACACACACACACACACACCCGCCCTCCCCGAATTTCATGGTGAGTCCACCCATCTCCACACCCACACCCACCCCCCTTTTACTGTTCTGTTCTTCTTTTTTTTTTCCTCACGGGCGTTCGGAAGATATGAGAATATTCCCTCTATAAATTTGGCTGGAACCTTTCTGTGGAGTATTTGTGTTTGTGCGTCAGAGAGAGAGAGAGAGAGAGAGAGAGAGAGAGAGAGAGAGAAGGGGGGGGGGGGGGGGGGGGGGGAGGGAGGGAGAGAAAGAGAGAGAGAAGGAAATTACTCGTAACAGAGAGAGAGAGAGAGAGAAGGAAATTACCCGTAATCCTGGTGCCAGAGAATCTTGCCTCCAGACTGAGCCTCCTTCATCATGACCTTGGAGTGGTACAGGTACACCTCTCCCCCCATCAGCTGCAAAACACAGCCACACATGACCAGGAGGGGGGGGGGGGGGAAGGGGCACACACTGACATCCCCCATCTCCCACAGCGGTCCCCAGCTCGCACCTAGACACTCTTGTGCAGTGCTGTTGCAGGCATACATATAAAGCAGTTGGCCTAAACACGTATAGTTTTTTAATCCGTTGAGCCCAACCGACTACAAAGGGCCTTTTCAGGGCCGTGAAAAGCACACACAGACATGCGCGCGCACGCGCGCGCACGCACACACGCACGCGCGCACACACACACACACACACACACACACACACACACACACACACGCACACACGCACACACACACACACACACACACACACACACACACACACACCTCCTTTATTCTCTCCCTTAGCCGCCTGTCTCTCTCAGTGTAACCTGGCGTGCCATAAATTCTGATCCAGTTAAACGAATAACTTTTCAAATCAAAGAATGGAGAATGACACACAAAGGCAGAAGAGACGACAATAAGGAAAGACAGAGACAAGCAAACAAAACAAACAAACAAACAAGAAAGACAGAGTGGAAAAAGAGTGATAGAAAGGGGGAAAATTTACTGGCAAAATACATCTCGAAGGTGGATGATATTAAGGCCTCTACACACTCGGCGGAACGCGGACCTCCAGCAACGTTTGAAAGGACCATAGATAGACCCTAGACCCCTTTTTCTCTTTCTTTCTTTCTTTCTTTCTTTCTTT
>JADBJO010003425.1:115000-190000 GCA_016801955.1 Conus betulinus
TTAGGCTAGGCTCTGGTTTAGAATCACTAGGGACCATGAAGCTTTTTTGAGTTGAAGAGTCTTCCGGTTTTGTTTACGGGAGTCGTTGTAATGGGAGTTCCCATCTCTAAGTGCCTGTACAGGTTAGAGTTCAGGGGTCACAGTTGAGGTTAAGCAGCAAGCGCAGTTTGAATGGATGGAAATCGCCCTACTTCTGTGAACAGATTTTTTTTTCCAATGTGAAAAGGACGAATTTGTCATCGGATTTGGGTTGAATAAAGTAGTGTAATGCTAGATATTGACAAGGATAATAGAATTATACATGGCCCGTGGACTTCCTTGTGTTTCTTCACTGTTGTTGAGGGGTTTAGGAATGAAAAGCCTTGCATACGACCCCCCCCCCTTCCCCCCCCCCCAAAAACACACACAAAAAAGGGGGGGGGGGTAGGGGATGGGGGGGGGGGGGGGGGGGGACTGGGGGAAGGGTGTGTGTGCAAAATCAAGTCGATTATGCCAACACAGAAAACGAACCAAAGCCTGGAGCTGTCTCATAATCAGTTACACTATGTCTTAAGAGCTGAATGTTAGGTAGGCACTCAAGGTCTGACCAGCGCGTTGGACAAATGCGTAGGTCAGACATCTGCTAAGTCGTAGCCACGAGACCCTCTTCTTCAACTGTCTAATCTTAGTTGTTTATTCATTTATCCACAGCTTTAAATAATGCTCAGTGTAGTCTCAAAACTTAGCGGATGTGGTGTAGCTTATATGGACTAATCCGCACGCAGTGACGCCTCCTTGATGATGAAACTGAAACTGAAACTTAGGAGCTGAACTGTGCAGTGAATTTGTTTTAATCAGAGCTGACAATCAGAGATGCGTTGCATGTCGCCTGGAGTGTAATAGAGAACACACAGCGTTTGGGGGTCAAACTTGTAACTGTGGTGTCGGATCTGACCACTCATGGAAACGCCATTCGTGCGGCCGCCATTGTCGAGAGAGTGTGAAAGAGCGCTGAAAATGATGTCACTGTCCTACTCATCTCAATTTTTGATAGAGAAAGTCCAAAGTAATCAGCCACAACCCCATTTTATGATTTTATCAGTCTGTCAGTCAGTCTGAACGTGCCCCATTCTCTATGACTTGTGATACTGCAAGATTGCAGTGTTATCTTTCGTCTTTACCTCTCGCTCATCTGAGCAAGATAAGTGGAAGTAGACCTAGAGGCTGACTTGTCGAGGTGGATGCGCGTTAGAGCGATGATAACAGTATCCTGTGATTATTGTTATAATATTTTAGCTGGACTCGAATTATTGTTTGACCTAGATCCCCTCAAAATATTTACTACATACTTGGATGCGGCCCAGCCCCCTTAGCATGTAAGGAGTGCAGGGCCGAAAACACTGGCTTGGGGGGGGGGGGGGGGGGGGGGGGGGGGGGGGGGGGGGGGTCATCTCTGAAGACCTTCTGCTGTCAAGCTTTCCCTTGGGTTCCTATTGCTTGCTTTTCAGACTGTTTTTGAATTCAATTCAATTTAAAACCACAGAAAAAAAGGGGAGGTTAGAATCTCTTCAAGGCTGCTTTAAAAAAAAAAAAATGACAGTGTACAAGCTCTAAAAGCAGAAGAGAAGAAGAAATACATAAAATGATGATCAGGACAAACGAGAACTAGTGATGAATATGTTCAAGTGATAAGATCCATCCATAAGCGACTGACATACTCCTTTTATGAGTAACGTTCAGAGAAATGCTTTGCTTATTCACCTACACGACACATTTCAAAATACATCACAAAGTTAGCAACAACAAGAAGACGAAAAAGGATTTTATATTCTTTTTTCCCAAAAGATTGTCTGTTGTTCATAGAACTCTACAGTCTTCTTGAATCTCAACATTTTACCGACGGCCCCGATCCAATACGTCATATGTACACACTTTTTACTTAAAAAAAAAAACAACAGGAACAACAACAACAGAAGCGCACTTACAACCGGATACTTAGAAATGGGAAGGGAGGTGAAGGGGAGGGGGACAGCAAGAAAGACGAGAGAGAGAGAGAGAGAGAGAGAGAGAGAGAGAGAGAGAGAGAGAGAGAGAGAGAGAGAGAGAGAGAGAGAGAGGGGTGCGAACACCGGGGGGAAATTCTTGGCTGACTACGTCGTAGCACTGGGAAATCTGTCTGGCACTGCGGCAGGAAGGCAGAACTTTTGCAGACTCGGGTTCCGTCCTTTGGAGGTTCCTGGACGGACGTTCAGGATTTCTTGTGATCTCAGGTCGATGCCCAAGATTGATGTCGTGCTATGCTGTGGACGGAAGATCATCATATTCCAACCTCTCTGTGTCTTCGTTGACATCAACCGCCTTGATTTTAACCCCATCCAGGCTGTGTTCAGGGCCATCGGGCGGCCTATCTCATTTTCGGGTGGAGGCAGTCTTGTCCCGCGTGAGGCCGGGGGGTAGCAGGGATGACTGTTGACAGAGCACTGCTTCGTACCCTCGTACTCACGCAAGGATCTCGCTCCCTGCGCACATGCCTACCAGAGTCAGTTGGTGCCGATCATGATCTTGGAGCCAGAACCGAAATTCCATGCAGTTCCGTCTCGCTGAAATCGCAGGGGTACTGCGCTCCGTCACCAAGACGCCCCACACCAAGTGCCGTCTGTGGTCCCTCCGCGATAACAGCAGAACCGTATCCTTATGGCCGTCAGAATTAGAGCATTTAGCGTTCGTTTTCGGCAATTTTAGTCAGTTTAATCGCAAACATGAGTATTGTAATTAAGGTACTGAGTACGGAATCTACTAAAAGAAAGGATATTAAAGAAAAAAAAATACGAAGTTTGTAGTGAAACAGTAATGCGTCCTCCACCACCTAATTAATGAATAGGCCTACATACCATAATATCGCCTGCTTGACGCGCGTTCAGTGAGAACCGGGTCAGCGCCTTTGTCCGCACTGTCTCTGGTCACCATGAGAGAGAAAGCACTAGAGAAAGCTACATCCCTGTAAGTACGGTAAACACCACCTTCCCGTGCATGGGAACTTTGCTCACGGCTAGCTGGAACTGGCTCTATGACGGACAACACGTGCCACGCGCTGGCTGTGGGAAAAAAAACAATGAGTAAGCTGCTGCATCCTCAAGGGAGTGTGTATTACTTAGGGTCAGCTGTTAGCGACACAAGTCCACCGCTGCTCAATCGGCGAGAAGGTAGGCGGACTGCGCCGCCCGTACCATCATCAATCTGTCACCTTGACGACGACCTTCAGAAGTATCTCGCACCCAACTTCTGGCATCCCGCGCTGTGCCTTCGCTAGGCAGTGAAGATGAGTGATCCAGAGAGTTGTCCACCAGTTTCCTCCCTTTGCTTTCAGTGTGTGTTGTAGTCAGTCTTGATCGGTGCTGCTGCATCAATGATGTGAACGTCCAGCTTTCCTTTTCTTGCAGGGTGTGCAGATGCGTGCGTGCAGGAGTATGCTCACACAAACCCACAACTCACACATACACACATGCACATGCACTTCTGCACACGCACACGTGTGCGCACGCGCGACCTCCTCCACATAAACACGCATACAACATACACACACACACACACACACACACACACACGCACGCACGCACGCACGCGCGCGCGCGCGCGCGCGCACACACACACACACACACACACACACAAAAGTGCGGTAGGTACCCAAGGTTTGACTTCTTCTTAAATGCTCTCATCTAAGTCATTGATTCATTTATCTATCAGCTTTAAATCATGCGCTGAGTGGTCTCAAAACTTTGTGGATCTGGTGTAGTGTATATGGACTAGTCCGCACGCAGTGAGACCTTGATGAAACTGAAACTGAAACTCCATGATGTCTCACAAATATTTTGCTGTGCTTTCTCTGGGGGCTTGATTGTAGAATGTACACTTGGTGGAGGTCGTAGATTTCCTCCTGATGTAAAGAGACCGATACACATACTGAAAAGTTGTGGTATGAAGGGCAGCTTGTTAAATCAGCTGGACTACCTATATGTATCTTTAACGTAACAAAAGCCTGTATGATTAATATTGTGGATGAAATCCAAGTGCTTTAATGGTAATTAGTGGCGTTCCCAGGTGCCAACACTGCTTTATCATTGGTAGAGCCCACGTGGTACTTTTTTTTTTCTGTCAGTGAATATACTGATATGTAACAGTCAATGTATTTGTCAGGTGTGATGAAAATAACATTTTATGAAATAACTGATTGAGAAAGACAAACTCTGCGCCGAGAAAGATTAGATGAACCAGCTAGGAGAGAAATGTTGCAGATGAAAATTAAACAGCCGGTGATAAATTCAAAATACTCCATGGGGGTAAAAAATGACAATTATTATAGCTTATCATGTTCATTAAGTTGACCAGAAAGATATCGAGCTGGAAAAGGATTTACCGTAATACGTATTTCGGTAGAAACAACAACAATAACAACAACAACAACAATAATAACAATTACAAACCTTTTAACATCATATTGCATCAGTTAAAAGGACAAATGAAACAGGCCCTTGCTCGCATGGTCCGTGATTGTATCCAGTTTCACTGATGACAAAAGTGTGATGGTTCCATTATTTCAAATTACACAGATTAGTTATATCAGTCCTAGACCCTATGGAAACATGTCTCTTAGAAAACATAACAACTGAAAACGTGTACAGAGAGAAGATTGATCAGGAAAACCGTATAGTGTTTGACAAGTAATCTGACCTGCACAGAACGATTATAAGTAGTCTGCAGCTTCTAAGCTAAGCTTGGAATATGGGAGATTGGGGAATAAGATCAAGACTGGCAAGAGTCTGCATGGTCATTATGGTGAACTTTAAGCACAACACAGACTCTTCTTAAGTAAAAAGACTGTATGCATACACAGGGACACGCACAAGAACAGCAAGACCGTTCTGGATAAATCTAATATATTTTTCCGCACTTTTAAAAAAAAAAGTGATAGCTAGACATGTGAACTTGTGGAAACAATTTGATCACACTGTCGCGGCAAGAACCTTTAATATTTTACAAATTCATCAGATAATGGCTTTCAGACTAATTTTCTGAAGGAAACAAGCCATTACATGAACAACTGCTCGCTCATTTAGAAGTGGAAAAAAGCCAACAACAAATCAGTTCAGTCAAAAAGACTAATAAAATACAATAAGCCATACCATTAATATGATATCATATGACATGGCATAAGGTTACGTACGTTAACTCCTGTGCTTTTGGACCCCCCCCCCCCCCCCCCCCCCCCCCCACACACACACACACACACACACACACACACACACACTCCCACCCAGTGACCTCCCCAGCCCTCTTCCCCACGTCCATCCGACATCCTTCACATCTGCAACTACATCGTCATGATATGAATTCTTGTGAAGCTGATGTGAACGGGAAATTTGGTTCCTTTGAATGTGGCTCCAGTGGATTAATGGACATAAATGACGATCGAGAAAAATGTAAAAAATTAACAAAAATATGTTTTTATCGTAATGTAGATAAAGCTGATCAAACAGACAGGAATAACTTTTTTTTTTAAGCCGGCCATCTGAAAACCGGTTCGTGGAGTCAACATTTACCACTATTTCAAATCTCACGCCAAGCAGTGTCAACAAACTAGCCAATCAAATTATCCAGCGGAAGTCGAATGGCGGCTACGAGAAGGGTGTTCAAAAAATAGCATGAGCTTTGACGGATTAGACACGCAAGATTTAGCGTGAATTATGTGAAAGAAGTCGAAAGAGTAAGCGGCTAAACGAGGAAAAGCTTTCGGAGATTCAGGTCTGAACTGGAGTTTCCTCGGACTTAAATGTTCTCTCACAGCGTTGTTCAGTTGAGTTTGTTTTGATACTCGGCTGTAGTTCCACCACTTGCCAGCGAACGATAATCGCGGTTTCTGTGTTCTCATTTCACCAGAGAGAAAGAACAATTTTGACCAAAAGCGACAAATATGATTCTTGGAATTGGTGGATTATGAAGTGTGCAATTATGCGTTTTGTATGAGACTGACATTTTTTGACCGCTTGCTTATTCTTGGCGAAAGTGAGCCACCTTGTGTTCTGTGATCGGAGTCGGTCATGGCGAACTCGTCTCCCAGGAAACAGATGAAAGGCAGACGACATTTGCCCGACGTACCAGTGCCGCGTGCCAAGGTTGTCAGCTTTAAAGACGATGTGGTCGAGACTTCGATTGGTGGCACGCAGACTGTGGCCAAAATGAAAGGCGACCCGCTGGTGCCAGTTTCGGACAGTACGAATGTCGACACGCGAGCGAATGTACCATCGCAAAGCCAGTCCAGCACGTCGACAGCGAACAATGCAGCATTAGAGAACCAGTCGCATCAGGCAAAGATCATGGAGTCGTCAAGATCAACATGCCAGGCAGAGAACAAAGAAAATGTTGAGAAGATGGAAGAAACGAAAACTTGTGTGGGCAAATCAACACAACGAAAAAGCACAGCACAGAAAGTGAAACTGGAGTGTTTGCGTCACCAGCACTCCGGCCAGCAAGAACGGCACTGCTGGCAAAAGAGTTTGAAAAGTTTACTCCAGCCAAATCAAAAACCAGACTCGCATCGCAGAACAACTGAGGAATACTTGGATGAAGTTTCTAACACATTTATGACACCACCACAACTCCAGTTTAAACGCCGTACCTTAGAAAGTGAAATGTTTGCAACACCAGACTGCTACAGAGTTGTGCACCTGGAAACACCACAGAAATCATTACTAGGCACAGTGTCTGTGACAGATGATTCTTTAACTGAAGTGGAAGATGGAGAGAACAGCTGCAGTATCACTGTGGCAGTCAGAGTTCGTCCATACAGTCAGAGGTATTTTGAACATTACATTTGTCTGTTGTGTTATTTGTGTAGATTGTATGATTCCAAACATGTTGATGCCTTAGATATCAGCTGGTGTATCACTGTTTTGTGTGTGTGTGTGTGTGTGTGTGTGAGAGAGAGAGAGAGAGAGTTTACTTGCATATTCATGGCATACTATTTATGTGTAAGATGTTTTGTTTGAATAATGTTTGTTATAACTGGAAAAATTTTAATTAAAAGATCAAATACAATTTACAGTTTGAGCTCATTGTCAGTGGCAGAGGGTGCTAGATTATTGTGAAAGTTTGAATTACGTAATGAATGTCACATGAATGCAGTTGACAACAGATGTAATTTAGTATTACTACACATTAACTGATATGCATAAAACGAACTTACTACAGAGAAACACAGGCAGTGCCAACCAATACTTTAACTGCATGTGCTCTCTGATCTTGTGTCTGGCAGGATTTACACACACAAACACACACACACACGCACGCACGCACGCACACACACACACACACACACACACACACACACACACAGATGCACAAACACACTCACAGACAGTAACACACAGACATGTAGACACATACACACAGACACACACAGTGGACACACACACACACACACACACACACACCACACACCACGTGCACACACACACACACACACACACACACACACACACACACACACACACACACACACACACGCACATACATACAGGCATGTGACACACACACACACACACACTCTCTCTTGCAACATTCTCTCTCTCTCTCTCTCTCTCTCTCTCTCTCTCTCTCTCTCTCTCTCTCTCACATGTATACACACACACACACACACACACACACACACACACACACACACACACACACACACACACATATGTATCAACATTTTGCCCGTATAGAGTTAGACAAACACTGAAGAAAATTGTTTTTAGAGAATCATGAACTTCCTACCTTCTCCCTCTGGGTGTATGCGCTTACACACTAAGCAACTTGCATCTTCACGGGTATCCAGGATGTATGCGGCAGTGCCGATTGGCATACTGTGCTGTGTCTACAGTACCATGTTGCATTATCTTTCTTCATGCTGTAAATAAATGAAAATACACTGTGTCCTATGGTGTGATCAATACAGTAGTGCCTTTTCTTCCTTCGTATAGACACTTTTGACCTACCAAAGATTATTTCACACTTGGGAATGGAGAGAAAGGAAGAATCAGTGGGGGGGGGGGGGGGGGGGGGGGGGGGGGGGGGGCTGAAAATGGAGAGAGAGAAAACAAAGGGAATGTTCAGTGGAACAAAAATAGAGCCCAAGAAAGATTCAGTGAAAAAGAAAGAAAAAAGAGACCCTGCTACTACTAAGTACTAGAGTAACTTCCGCTGTACTTAGTGCTGGTGGCAAGCTACACTGTTGTTTTAGTACCACAATAATGGAGCCCTAACACAGCCCCAGACAGAGACAGGTTCGTGAGGTGTGTTATGCCCATATCTCCAAAGCATTGCTTTCGACTGAACAATGAGTAGCCAACATGTAGAGGTGGGAGAAGAGGAAGGGGTGGGGGGTGGGGTGGGGGCGGAAGGGGGGAGGAGAGGTGGTACTTGATCTCGGATCTGATTTTGGAATGGCTACACAGAGAACGCAGATGAGATGCATCCACGGGAGGAGTTCTGCTGCAGCAGTAGTGTTACATAACATGGATGAATATGCACGCACACTCACACACACATACGCATGCACACACACACACACACACACACACACACACACACACACACACACACACACACACACACACACACACATACACACACACACACACACACACACACCAGACATTATGTCACCTGTCCTCTTTTTGGCTAATTTCCTTTTCTTTTTATTATAATCTTTTTTCTTTCTTTGTTTTGCTTGTTTTTTTGTGTGTGTGATTTTTATGTAACTGATTTCCTTTTTTTTCCCCAGCTGATTTTCCTTTTGCGGGCAGGAATCTTCAGAATACCATCCTTACACCAGGGCTGGTATTTTTCAGCCAATAATATAGTGTTATTTTTCAATGTGAAAGGTGCACTAAGCACAGTCAGTGTTTTTTTTTCCGCCTCCTATAATTCTCTCCATTTTTTCTCTTTGTTGTCATAATTTCTTTTCCTTATTTTTTTTCCCAAGAAGTTGGCATGCCTTTCTCTCACTCTGTCCTCTGTCTCTGCCTGTCTCTTTTGTCTCTCTCTCTCTCTGTGTGTCTCCATCTGTCTCAGTGTCTGTGATGCAGTGTGTCTCCTTCACACATGCGCAAGTGCGCACACACACACACACGCATGCACGCACGCACGCACACACACACACACACACACACACACACACACACACACACACACACACACACACACACACACACACACACACACACTCACCTCTCTCTCTCTCTCTCTCTCTCTCTCTCTCTGTTTGATTTGTTTTCGACACATCTCAAGAGAGAATCCAAGATCTTGTCACGGGCTGCTAAGAAGATGAACTTTCTTTAATTTTATTAAACAGAGCTTCAGAATGGTTTGAAAAATCAAGGGTCAGATGACCCAGTGATGGTGATAATTACCCAGTGATGGGGCCAAGGTTGAACCTTTGCTCACTGTAAAGTCTGTGAAACTGAAGGCTTTGTCAGACAAAAATATTTTGGGTGGGGTTAGGGGGCTTAGCTCGGCCTTGCCCATGTGGAAGTGGTATCCAATGAAAAATCTTATTTTTTGAATTAATAACCACTATGCTTTTTTTCCCAGGGGATTTATTTGGTTTGCAAATTTGAAGTATCTTTAGGGTAAGACCTGTTGACTCAACCTGTCCTGACTAATGTCATAGTTGAAGCTGCATCAGTCAACTTGTCAAGACACTGAACCTACATTTGGGCATGCATAATTGAAATGACTAAAACTATCGCAGCACAAGACCTTTAAAATGCTGTGACACTTGACAGTGAACTGAATATTGGTTACATAGCCAATTTAGTATTAATCCAGTGTGCCCACACGGGTGCTTTTTTTTTTTTTTTCTTTCAGAAGCATGTGAAATTATCTGTAACCCTGTTAATGTATTGCCAATGCTAATTGAAAGATTCTTTTTTATTTTATTTTATATATTATTTTTTTTTTTTTTTGTTGTCCCATCTTCTGTGCCACCTCAGTGGCAATGCACCCACGCCACTCATTCCAACTCTCCGTCAAAGCCGCAGCCTGGTTAGTCCCGCCGCAGCTTCGGCACCGGCAATCTACAGGGAGCAGTCGATGTCAAGAGGCAACCCACCGAGGAGACTTTGCACTGCTGCTGAGTTACTTCGTTGGTGTTCAGTGGCGCTTGTTCTGATCCAGCATATACAGGACGCCTCCTACTAAGCCCCCCACTGTCAACAATAATTGCTTTGTTGTGCAGCTAGTGTGGGTGAGCTTTTCTTCAGGAGGATGCCACCATGTCCGTCCAACAACAGCCCCCATAGATCCACCGATACCGATGACCCCGACGGAATCGCACAAGGCCACAGACGTGGAGAGGACATCGAAACTGAGATCACCATGAGAGCAGGGCATGGAGGGCCACAGAATTTGAGTCTTATTTTACGCTGATCGATGAGAATGAGGATGATGAAGATGATGCTACAGATTTCTATTCCGGTCTGAGACTGCATGACAGGGCTGTACTCTATGCTTCCTTTCATTATATATATCCTGGCGTCAACCAGGCCCGAGAGATACAGACACCTGCAGTGTTGGTCAGGAAATTTGAGCAACACTCTCAGAGATGCATCCTAGTCAGGCTAGTGTCCAGATGAAACTCAACTGTGTGGTCCCAGCCTTCCCAACTGAGCCCATAGCAAACGCAACTCTGGGTAGGAGCCAGTCGGGGCAGAAAAATCCCACATGACCGATGTGACGATCTCCCAGCTGGGGGAGTCCATGACGCTAACCACTTCACTATGGCCGCCGGTGGAAAGATTCTTATTTTGTAGATGCGACACTGACCCATCACAATGGCCTGACATTGGTTGATCGTTGCGCTCGTGTCATGTGGGCTTATGTGGTCAAAGGACATGCCCTATTTCAAAAATTGTTTGCGCTAATGACACTTGAATTTGAGTTTGAGAGAGAAAGTAGTATTACCACTATGAAGAATACGAGAGTTGTACTTCAGTGACGACTAAATATCATAAATAATTTGTTCATTTAAAGTTAAGGTTGAAAAACTCCTGTTATCATTTTCATCAAGGAGGCATCACTGCGTGCAGACTAGTCCATTTATGCTACACCACATCTGCTAAGTTTTGAGGCCACACTGCGCATGATTTTAAGCTGATGGATAAATGAATTAATAATTAATAACTAAGAGAGAGATTAGAAGAGGGTGTCGTGGAAAGGTTGAAGATAAAGCAGACTAGTCTACAAGCAAAAGTTATACAACAGAAAATCTTTCCAGAGTTATACTGTGAAATGGTTCTTGATGATGAGATTAGAATGCAGCAAATTAATATTAATTATGATCATATGTTCTTTTGCAGAGAACTGTCCGATGCCAATGTCAAGTGCGTGGTGTCCATGCGCGACAACGAAACAACAGTCACCGCTGACAACGGCAGCGTGCATCGCTTCGCCTTCGACTTCTCTTTCTGGTCCTTCGACAACACCCATGGGGATTTTTTCCAACCAGGGTCGTGTGTACACCAGCCTGGCTCAGCCCCTGCTGGGCAAGGCTTTTGAGGGCTACAACACCTGTCTCTTCGCTTATGGACAGACGGGGAGCGGGAAGAGCTACAGGTGGGGTGGGCAGTCACGAGTAAGATGATGTGATTATGCCGGAAAAAAAATCAGATGAACTGATGTGAATGATCATGTGCCTGTGTGAATATTGACACAATAGCAGTAATGATGATGATGTCAATTGTGATATACCCAGACCAGTTTGGAAACTATCAGACAAAACCTGGATTTGTATTTATGATGGATAGTGCCGTTCACAAGCCATGTCTGGTGCACATATATTAATTTCACCAGACGCAGCAACCAGTGCAAAGATATGACCATAGATATTTTTCAATCCCACATGCAAGATGCATACCTTGCCCCGCCATTCATGACCATTCTTCATTGTGCTAGTGGACAGTGGTTGAGGCACAAGGCTGGCCACTGTTTGGCAGGGGATCATCTGTGTGATGGAAGTCGAGGACACTCTTTCATTTCTATGGAAACGGTCTTGAAGTGATGTAGTCGGTTCTATCCATGCTGTCTTTGCACTGTGTGACAGAATTTAAATCAAGGACAGTCATTCCCTGGAAACAGTCTTGAAGTGGTGTAACTGTCCATTCTCTTGTTTTTCACTTCCAGTATCATGGGACATGGTGCTGACCGGGGCATCATCCCCAGGTTCTGTGAAGAACTGTTCAGCAGAGCCATGCTGGTCAGCAACAGGGACAAGGTAAGCAGGGGAGATCATCTGTACTGTACTTTTTTCGTGTTTTTTTTTTTTTTCAGTTTATACTTTAACAGCGATCGGCATCCTCTCCCAGTGTACATGCCGATGCATATGGACAGGCACTTGGAAGTTTATAATGACGAAGTTTAGAATTGGTGTGACTGATATTTTGTTCATTATTATCGTTATCGACAAACAGATGCCTCTGATATGTTGTGTCCATTATGTTGACAGTCAAGAAAAGATTAGGTGCCTTTTGCATGAATTTGTCTAGAATTACAAGATATAAGAGAAAAATTTATTTCACAGAAATGTTTAAAAAGCATTGTAAAACAGTTTGCAGTTTTTTATATACAAAGCTTGCAAAGCATTTGTGCAACGTAATAATTTTCATGAATTTGGTGGTGCAATTTTTTTTTATGTTACATACGTACATCCCATCTGAGCGGCCAAGGCCTGTAAGAATAACCCATCTGCATCTGAATCTGATTATATTTTAACAGGAATTCACCTTTATCTACACAGGTGCGAATGGCTAAATCTGAAAATACTATATATATCTTTGTTTTCATGTTTTTTTTTTTTTTTTTCAGCAGCAACAATTTACAAAACAGTATAATAACCTCTTTGCTTTGTAAGGAAAAAGACAAATAAACATATGAAACAAGATACAGAGTAAACAGTTGTTTAAGACACAATATAAAAAGGACAAAACACAATCTTCTACAGATGTCAGGAATGAAACATGAACATGCTCACAGTAGGACTGGCCTAGTGGCTGTCAGCTGCAGAGTGGCAAGGTAGAAATGCATCGGCGTGTTTGTGTTTTGCCCAAGTCTTCAGTGACACTGGGGTTTGCTTCTTTTTCTTTCCCTTACTGCTTTTGGATTTGAAATCCATGTCATGGGGTTGAATATTCATTGTCTCAGTCAGCAGTGTGTGAATGACCTTATGATTACAGGGCTGGGGTCTCTCCCTGTACTTTGTTGGTGACCCCTTGTGGGATTGTAACTGTCTGAGGTTACATAACCGCCTCATGGGTCTGAGACTGTGGTCACTTGTCACAGAGTGGAGAATAGTTGTAGCTGTTGGTCAGCATGAAAACTTTTTTTTTTTAACTCTGTAATGTATATGATTCCTTTCCTTTCTCAGTCTATGAAGATTTTTCATCAGATTTGTCTGTCTGTCTGTCTGTGTGTCTGTGTCTGTCTGTCTGTCTGTCTCTCTCTCTCTCTCTCTCTCTCTCTCTCTCTCTCTCTCTCTCTCCTGATGTGAACATTTGTGTGTTTCTGTGTTGCTTTGTGTGTGTGTGTGTGTGTGTGTGTGTGTGTGTGTGTGTGTGTGCAGGAAGGGGGGTGGATGAAGGGGAAGTTATGTATATGAATTATACACACACACACATATATATACATATATATGCATAAAGTTTTCATATGTTTTTTTCTGAATGAAATTCCATTGCATTGTCAAATCCAACGGAGCTTTGTGAATGCAAGCTGTAAAAAAATGACAATAGTTAATAGAAACATTGAGCATCACTCCACCCATATCATCGGCCAGAAGAAAGTTAAGTTCTGTATCACAAGGCTCTTAGGTGTCAACATGAATATTGTTGTCAGAATGGCAAGAACAAAGTAAAAAATAAAAAAAAAATCCCTGAAAATCTGATGTTGAAGTCTGTTCATGTGTATCTTATACACAGACATAGCTGCTGAGGTTTGTGGTTGAGGCAGCAGAAGCATGAGAGAGAGAGGATGCCAGGATGGGGGATGTACTCAGACCAGATTTCTCCAGTGCATTTGACAAGGTGTCTCCTTGGGCACGGGCTCCAGTGTTAATGCAGCATCACAGGGAGGGAAGATTCAGCTGGGTGATCCACCGCTGTGTGCATTGTACAGCATCACAGGGAAGATTCAGCTGGGTGATCCACCGCTGTGTGCCAGACAGAAAAGCAACTGTTCTGTTAGTGAGAGAAGATCATGCCATTGAACTTGGGAGTCATCAGGGCTGAGGTCTAGGAGTAGGAACCTGTCTCTGCCAGCTTTCTGAGTTGCTGCTAACACAGTCTTCAACAGTGCACCTGCTTGCTGACCTACACCCTAGGCCACAGGAACATCAATGCAGTCATTGACCTATTGACCTAAACACCAACTACAGGAAAACGCGGACAGATGCTCTTTCAGTTTCAGTGGGGGGGGGGGGGGGGGGGGGGGGGGTGGAAGTAGTTTCAGGGTGGGAGACCTTTTGTATTGATACGTAATTCTGTACAGCAAATTTTTCCCTTTTTTTTTTTTTTCCGTGTGCGCGTTCTGTGTTCCAATTCAGGTTTTCACGTGACGTCCCACTTGAAATCCGCCATTTTGTTTTCAGTGCATGAAAACCATATCATTCAGCTTTATATTTGTCAAAAATGGAGCTGATTAACGACGAGGCACAGAAGATCTACAATGACCTAAAGAAAAACAAGTGGAGAGAAATGAATGGATGGATGAGATGGAGGAATGAATCGTCCGTTCCGAAAATGGCTGCGGAAAACAAATGAAGTGGGCGCCACCCCCCGTGCCACCTGCCACCGATTTCTATTGTAAGACTAGGCCCTCTGCAGCTTTTGATTTTGCTCCGTGTTTGTTCCAGTCCAGTTTAAGCCATGAAAAACTAGAAAAAATAACAAACAAAAACAGGAATCCCCTGCCTTGAACTTATAAATTAAGTGATTGAAATTTGGCCACTATCGTCTATTAACATCACTGGTGAGTAATATTTATACGTTGCGTCCATTTGTTTTGATGGTTTACTGAAATTAAGATGTATTCTAAGTACTTGGCATAGCATTTTCAGTTTGATATTTAAGCTGTAAGTCATATTTTGTCATATTTGGAGTCTTTTTGTATAATAGTTAATTATTAACTTTGTTTTCAAGGAGGCCACAAAAGTGTCTTGGCAAGACAAATTTTCTTTAGCATCTGGGGGCCGTTGCCCCCCAGACCCCCCATCAGGCATTGCCCCCCATATCCCCCCAGCAAGACGTTGCTCCTGCACCTCACTGGGGGCCTGAAGTGGCCCCCTGGATCAGTATAGCCATGATTTTCTGCTCCCACCCTTATAGCTTTGAATTCCCAGAAATCATCATTCATGCATACGTCCAGACGGTGATGGACTCTTGACCACCCTCACTGAGGCACTTTGAGGCCACCAGCTGAGAGAGGGAGGGAGAAAGAGGCACAGAAGCAGGGTGACATGACAAAGGGCCTGAAATGAGATGAGCTGATCAGCGGCATGGCCACAAGGCAGACAAGGCCTTGGAGAAACTGTCACTGGAGAAGGCCGTCACACTAGGTCTCTTGTCAACTTGAGTGCTGATGCCTTTGAGAAGATCCAGAGGCAAGTAGCCTGAGGGGTCCAACACAGTGACAGGATGACCTCCAGTGTTTACCAGTTGCTGGCTGAGCTGATTTGGCTCACTTCCCAGTTGAGGGGGAAGATGGTCAGACTGAGCACTCTGAACAGACACTACCACTTCATCATCATCAGTATCAACTACCCCTCAACCACCCACATGTAATTTTTTTTGGTTTAAATCCACGATAGTACCACCATGACACCTGCAGTGTCCCCAGTCACTGGACCCAGTACCATCTGAAGATCTTTCTTTCCCTGCATGAATCCAGAGCAGTTGTCTGGAGCAGTTCACTTCCTTCCTCACCAAATATTGTCGCTAAGCATGCTAGTTTCCTCCCCACTGATTGATAAGGTTATTAAGGCTTAGGGCCGTGCCGGTTGGTTTATTCCCAGGGGACTGCTGCAGTCGTTGGAGAGGCGTAGCTGGAGATGTGAAGGTATCAGTGGGACGCATTTTGTTTTGTTTTGTTTACGTTTGGTCGTTTTCTTCTTCAGGAATTTCTCAGTTATGAGTGGTGTCTTCCATCAGCTGATGCTGTTGCCCATTTTAAAGCTAAAACACAAAGGAAGAAAAGAGGAGATGTTTTTTCAGGGGCTTCTTTTCTTTTCAGGCCCTGCACCTCACCAGGCCCATACCCGCATTGACTTTGGCTCAGTCACTGCTCTCTGTGACTTTGATATTTCTCTGAAATCAGAGGTGTTTGCTCCTACCTAGGGTATCTGTGTGAGACCCTGTACAAACTGGATCAGTGTGAGGTCAGAAATGTGTTTTCCATTGTCAATATTGTGCTTTGGTGCTAACCATCGCTCCGGTCGGTGGTGCTGCTATGTGTCAGAAGTTCATTTCGCTGCATGCCATCCAGCGTCAAATTGTCAGCTATGAGGTAGACAGACCGGTGCCCAGGCCTATAGAACGCGCCGTTGTTGGTACTGAGGAGGTCAAACACAGGGCTTCCATTCCAGCTTTCCGTTGAGTCGGTCAGGGCTGTAAAGTGGGCATGGAAAACATGATGCATGGTCGGCCACCCGTAGCAGGTCAGGTGAGTCTAACGGTGTTTGGAGAGGACATTAGGGCCGGGGGTCAAGGAGGCAACGATCTGTTAGTAGGGGGGTGGTTAGGTCACGTTTAGGGGCGGTGGGATAGTGCCTGGCTCCCTCCTGTTGTTACCAAATGGTGCAGCTGTGTGTGAAAGTTGTCTAATGACAGTGTGTTGTTCTGTTTTGACTGCATGTTTGCACGGGGTGGGACTCTGCAGTAAGGAACTGGCAATCAGTGCTAGAGAACTGTGCCAGGGAAGGCTCATTTTTTCTTTAAATAAAAGAAAAAAGACCCAGTCCACACACACGCACATGACACATACACGCATGCTCACATGTACATGCACGCACGCATGCAAGCACACAGACACACACACTCGCACATACATACATATACACATGCACACACACACTCGTACTACACACACACACACACACGCACGCACGCACGCACGCATGCACGCACGCAGAGCAAAAGACAAGACATGGTATAATTCTGCTGCCCATGACGATAAAAATGTTGAAAACAGAAATGAAACAAACAAAAATCTCATGTAAACAAACAGATGAACAAACAAACAAATCAAGAAGAAGTACTGAAGATGAAAAGAACCATGAGTATCACACTTTCGAAATGTAGTTTGCTGATAAACTGAAAAACAAAAACAAAAAAAAGCAGAAAAAAGGGGGGGGGGGGGGGGGGGGTAGAGTGGTGTTGAGGTGAGGAATGAGGAAAAAAAAACAAACAAAAAACAGATGTCAAAATGGAACCAGCAGAATAAGAAAAACAAAAGTGAAACAACAACAACAACAAAAAAAAAGCATCCCTGCTAACAAACATACACCCACAAAAAGAAAGAAATTGTAAATCAAACTCCAACATTTTCAATGCATGGTTACTTGCTATCCATAAGGAGGGGTAGCCATGTTTGGTTGCAGGCATACTGAGGACTGAATTGTGTACTGATCTGTTGCCAGATATTTGTCTTATGACACAGGCCTTGTGCCTGCCTCCTTGCTTCCTCTTTGCATTTGGTTGTTGTAGTAATTTTTTTTTTTCTGCACAAGAAAAAGGTGTTTTAATTGTCAGACAGTCACCTATCCATATCAGTTGATTGTAGATGTGCTTTGGACAAACTGCAAGCTAAAGTGCACAACTCAGTTTCAGTTCATCAAGGAGGCGTCACTGCGTGCGGACTAGTCCATATACGTTACATCACATCTGCTATGTTATGAGACCACACTGCGCATGATTTGAAGTTGATGGATAAAATGAGTTAATGACTAAGAAGAGGGTCTCATGGCTACGATTTAGCCGATGTCTGACCTATGCATTAGTCCAACGTGCTGGTCAGACCTAGGGTACCTACATAACATTGGTTGTGCCATCATTATCATTGAGAAAAGCACCGGATGTGTGACCGATTTCCCCCGCGCCTGTCACTGAAGTACAGAAGTCTTACGCCATATCCAAAATGCTAATGAGGTACTAAGATGATGATAGAACTACCTGTAGATTGTTTCTTAAATAGACAGTTGTCTCTTACAGAGCTTGCACTTGCGCTCAAGGAAAGTGACCCCACAGTTTTCTCTGGAAAATTGGCACCGGTTGACACACCCAAAGCAATTAAGCCCCATCGTTTAGCTTGGCAGTTCAGTCAGAAAGAGAAAACGCAAAAATGCGGAAAACAGTGTGCCTATAATGCAGACAGCGTGAGAGCAAGGCAAAATCACATGGTTCTGTTTACAGGCAAAAGAGAAACTAACAATGAATCACAGTTTGGTACAAATGAACATTTATTTCCCAAAACATACAACTTCTCCATAAACATCAAGATCTGAGCGGCAACAAGCTGGTACTCGTGGTGTGTTAAAATATTTCAAGTCACGTGCGTGACACAGGAGACTGTTGAAGTTGCAGTTCTAAATAGAAGGGGCAAAAATCTACACACCCGTATGCAAGTATACATATGCATAGGATAAAGATCAAGCAAAATTAAGAAAAAAAATAATAAAGAAGAAAGTAAACAGTAAAGACAAGAAAAATAATGCAAGTAGACCACTCACAAGGTTAGTCTTATTTGAGGCTTTGAGAGAGAGTTCTGCTTTCACACTTTCATATCATCGATATTTTTACTCGATCTGGAAATGTGAACGAGCATTCCAGTTTTATTCACGTGTGACTCATAAAAACGATTGTTTCATAAAGTAATGGACAATTTTTAATATTGTTTCATTCCCTCTGTATTTGAGGGCGTGTTCACCGAGGAACAGAGTATGAACTTCAAGTCGATTGGCTATTGAATCACAGTTTCTTGACACCATGTAGTCAGATCTTGTGGTTTTAGGTTTGGGGGGAGCAGCTTGACATCACAGGTACATGTGCTTAGCACTCCATGTAGCTGTCTATGTGTAAGGCACAGATCACCTCCCCTTCATTCAGTCAAAGTCGGTTTTTTTTTTTTTTTTTTTTTTTTTTTTTTTTTTTTTTTAACCAAGCTGTGCTTCAGAGACCTCTGGCAGGAGGACTGGAATTCACAGATGGATAACAAACTTTTCTAGATCCGTCCAAACCTAAAAGAGTTCCTCTCATCAACCTCTGGTGGGTGCGAAGAAGAAACGGTTTTATGCCGGCTGCACACTGGCCATTCATATTTTACTCATTCGTACCTTAGAGTGAAGAAGCTCCGTGTTGCATTCCATGTCATGTACCACTCACAATGAAACATATTCTTTCAGAGTTGGGACTTGCATGATGTGAGACACAAACATTTTACAGCAGACTCCATGAAAACCTATTCAGAGATGTAACACCTGATGTGATCTTTGAATTTTCGAAAGAGATTAACATTTTTCATCTGATCTGAGATTTTACTGTGGAAAGATGTTTAACAACATTTCAGGTGGGTTTTCAGAAAATGTATTTTAAAGGTTGTATGAATGAATGACTTGGGAGTTGACTTCAAGGTGGATACAGCCCTGATATGGCCCTTTGCGGTCGGCTGGGCTGTAAGCAACGCTACCTTTACTAAGCTGTGCTTCATTGGACTGTACTGGTTAACAAGCCTACAAGACTGGGATCCAGGTCTGGAAACTGCGGGGTTTTTTTTTTTTTTTTTCCCCATTCTGAATGATTGCAGCAGATTGATGATAATAATCTGTGTGATGCCTGTTTCAGGTGAAGATGAGCGTGGAGATCAGCTTCTTTGAGATCTACAATGAAAAGATCCACGATTTGCTGGCCTGCTCGAAGGAGAAGAACGGGAAAAAAAGCAACGGTAGGTTTGCCAGTGTTTTCTCTCTCTCTCCTCCTCTTGCTCCAGTGGTTTCTGTCTTTATCTGTCTGTTCTGCCTGCCTGCCTTGTGTGTGTGTACATCAAAGCAGTGATTCTGAAATGAAATGAAACAGCTAGATGCCACTTTTTGTCTCTCTTTCCCCCTCTTTGCCTTGTCTGTGCATTGCTTTGTGACTTTGTCTTCCATTCTTTTTTTTTTTTCTCTCTGTCTGCCACATTCTTTGTTCTCTGTGTGTGTGTGTGTGTCTGTGTGTGTGTTTTATAAGAGAATTAATGTTTGCTTCTGGCTGCTAGTCCATTTCATTCTGTGCTATGCCTCAAAGCCTAACTTCTGGCTGGCTGTGTCTCATTGTCAGTCTTGTTGTTTCTTTGTTGTTGAGCATGTTGTTTTTTTTTTGTTTGTTTGTTTTCCTAAACATGAAACCAGTTGCATATGAAAAAAAACATTTTGTCATATAGAATGATTTTAAACCCTTATTATCATGCCATCATCATCCCAACTTTGGTCATAGGGAGCAGTGATAAACAAAAGAGAGAGACCAACAGACAGTTTTTGTTTGGTTCAGTGATGGTGAAACGGGAGGGAGGAGGTTAAGGTCTGAATTCCTTGCAGCAGTGTCTCTCTGTTAAACTTTTTTTTTTTTGCATTACATTCTGCATTACATGAATTTCATGTGAATAAAGCAAGCAAAAGCAGCAGCTGTGGGTATATAGCCGCCTACAGCTGTCTGTCTTTTCCTCTCTAAGTTAGTCTCTTCCTCATCCAGTCATTGTCTCATTCCTTTTTCACTCTCTCCATCCCACAGTTTCTCTTCCTTTATCCCTCTCCAACGCCAGCCCCCCACCACCTACCCACCCCCACCTACCTTTCCACCATATATATCTTTCTTATCTCTCTCTGCCTCTGTAATCTGATTGCTGAGTTTTTTGTTTAAAGGAAAAAAAAAAAAAAAGAACGTGTGTCGTTCATAACATAATCTGGATTTCAAATAAATTTTGTATTTTACATCTGCTTCACTGTGCAACATTGAACATCTGCTGTACGTTTGTGTCTGCTTTCTTGTTTTGTGATTGTTTTTGCCATTGTTGATTTTATCTAACTTTGCTTTTAAATGGAATATATTGCCTATTTTTTTTTCCTTAAGTGTCTGGATCTCTTTTTGTAAATTGTAATGTTGATGTTTGTTTTCAGACATTTTTCTGCAATTTTTAGGCATGCTTCCTATTGTTGAACAAGGGTGGATATTGCCCTCAGGATACTGTGGTTACAGAGCCATGATTATCTGTGCAGCTGAAAGTTCGAGAGCATCCCGTTCTGGGTCCCTATGTGGAAGGCCTGTCCACTTTTGTGGTCAATTCGTTCGAAGATGTGGAGGTAAGAGATGCTGGAAGCTTTGCACAGCTCTCTGAGTGTCAACGTCATGGGATAGTGGGTATCTATGAATTTCACTGAGGTCAAGACATGTCATTATTTGCAACCCAGCAACCATGAGGCTGCATTTAGGCTTGTAAACAAGTTAAATGTGGAAGCATATACAAACTGAAATATCAAAACTAATTCAAAGTGAAATCATCCTGAAATGAAAAGACATTCAGAGCACCGTCTAAAACGAAGTTTATCACCAACCACATTCTTGTTGTGAAGATCAGCAAATAACAATGGTCATGCGATTGTGTGAATGATCATGTGTAACTTGTGTTGAATCACTTTGGAAAGAAAGAGAGTGTACTTGGATATGTCACTCCTATGGGAATACAGTCATTGAATTTTAGGGGGCAAAAGGAGGAGGTGATGGGGGGGGGGGGGGGAAATAAAAAGAAAGGCTGGACTTAGAATCGAGCAGTATGTACAGTAAGGTAAACATATGTCTGTTGAACGATTACATATTTAAATGATTTAACTCTCCGCATACCACCGGCGATAGCTACCGCCGATGACGTTTCCTACACCTGAGAGTCAAAGGCGGTAGCTACTGCCGAAAAGTACATGACCACACTAAGCTAATTTGAAAGCTGATATCACTTTCCCTGGACAGCCTAGCGCATGCGCGCACTTGAAATAACCATGGCTGCTTCTTCGTCTGCAATTTCAAGCGCCAAAACATCAATTCAGTGGGGATTTTTGTGATTTTTTTTTTTAGTGGTTTCCATGATGGAGGTGAGCAAAGCTTTTCTAGCTGAACTCTTCGGTGACTTAGGGAGTGATGACGAGTATTTTAAAGGATTTACACTGGCGGAATGTTCCAAGGAGTTGAAGAGAGGAGAATATTATACGCTTGAAATTAATGTCAGAACAGTTTGCAAGCATTTCTGCATAATTTCATCAAATCTCATGGCAGCTGAATTAGAATTGCATTTTATGGAAATTTTGTTGTGACAGGTGGTAAGATTCTGAGTCAGTAAGAAAAATACTTGGTTTCCATGTATAGAAACGGTACTAAAATACTTGGCGTGAGAAGAGTCAAATAACAAAGTAGAGTCATTAGTTGGATGTTTTGGTGCCTGCCTGCTTACTCTAGCTGGATCCATGACTACATCATTGTGACCAGCAGGGGACTTGGTACATGGTGTCTTGCGATTGTGAGATAACAACAAGCACCTGAAAACCATCAAAGTGACTTGGCAGTAAAGCTGGGTCTCCTCCAGCGGGTTGCCATGTGACAGTTCAGTATTGATTGCTCCTGTAAACTGGCCCTACTGGGGCAAGGGTGCGGCTGTGTTAGTGGATGCTGGAATGAGTAGTGCTTGAGTAATACAACTGAGTGAACAGGGAAGGCAAGGCAGGAGAAAAAAAAGAAAAAGAAACAAAGAAAAAGATTAGCATTGGCTTAAGGATAAATTTTCAGAGATCAAATGCTAAATCTGCTTCATTGTTAAAGAAAAAAAAGATAGCATTGGCTTAAGGATAAGTTGCTGGAGATCAAGTGCTAAATCTGCAGAAAAAGAAAAAAAAGAAAAAAAAAGTGCTAATTCTGCTTATGGTTAAAGAAAAGAAAAAAGACAAAGATTAGCACTGGTTTAAGGATAAGTTATCAAGAGATCGAGTGCTAATTCTGCTTTCATTGTTTTCAGGGTTTGGATAACTCTGGGTACAAAGAACCGTGCTACAGCTGCCACAGGCATGAACGACAAGAGCAGCGTCGCTCGCATTCTGTCTTCACCATTGTGCTGACACAAACGAGGGTATACACCTGGTTTTTTGTTTGTTTGTTTTTTTCTTATGCAGGCAGAAGATTTGGCATTTCCTTTTCTTCCATTTTAGCAGAATTTTTGTGTAAGTTGATTGAGAAAAGCTTGTTCCTAGTTTCATAGACAGATTTAGCTCCTGTTGTCATTCAGCTCTGAGGCATGTCCATAGAAGTTGCCAAACATACTTGGAAGATACACAGGCATATGTAGTGAGTATTACGTGTGTGCTGTGAAAGTGGATGAAAGAAGTTGGTGAGCGAAAATCATTGCATGGGTCTCCATGTAGACGTTTATCTTGTGTACAACTGTCAGGCAGAAAACAATGGCAGCAGGGGGTTAGGATTGTGGAAGGAAGGAAGGAAGCAAGGAAGAAAGAGTGGGAAGGATGAAAAGGGAGGAAGGGAATTAGCAGGCAATTTCATCATATTACTGATGTGTGAGAATCGTTGTAATCTTGAAAATTTGCATGTATCGCTAAATTAAATTTGCAGGAAGCATGTTGGTGTATTGCCAAAAAGTAAATTTGCAGGAAGCATGTTGATGTATTGCCAAAGTAAATTTGCCGGAAGCATGTTGATGTATTGCCAAAGTAAAGTTCAGTACAGTTCTTTCAGACAAAAAAACAACAACAACATGTATTGGTCAGCTTGTATGTTTTTCAAAAGATGAGCCATGAGTGATTTCAAATTTTTGCAGACAGAACGAGTGGAGAACCAAGACCATGATCACTCCATCACCAGTAAGATCAATCTGGTTGACCTGGCCGGAAGCGAGCGGCAGTCCCAGGCCCAAACCTCTGGAGAGAGACTCAGGGTACGTCTGCTGCTGAGATGGTGTGCCAGAGGTTGATGTGGAAGGGGTTGGGGGGAGTGGGGGTTGGGGGGCCTAACTTGAACTCACTTTGATTTATTATTGATACCCGACAGTTTTGAGAATTTTTTTTTTTGTTTAGTGAAAAAAGACAGCTCTCATTATGATATAAATTGTCCATAATTTCTTGTTTAATGCCTTCATCCATTTTTCTTTCTTAAAACATACTTTCAGGAATTGCAAGTGTGTTTATTTGCCCTTTTGTGCATGCTTGAATATCATCTCTGCAAGGGCAGTAGTCATTGGTCTCTTTTATTCTCTCTTCATCAGACTTTGTCGCCACAGAGAGCCATGGTAAGACCGATAGATTCAAGGTCAGAAGTTAAGATTATGATGATAATGAATTGACAGATGATGGGTCATGGTGAGAAATAAGTCCAGCGCACAGTAGTCAGAGTCAAGGTTGCAATATGACATAAATGGGGGGAAAATGTCTGTGGACATGCGGAAGGATGGGTTTTGTATTCACTGAAGTGATCAGAGTGATCGCCCTTGTTCAGAAAGTGACCACTAAGGGGACGTCGCGTCGGGACACAACAACATGATCTGCATATTGTGTCCTGTGGCAGGGATATGCCCCTTCTTGTTGTACCTTGGTCTGTTTCATTTATATATCAACACATGCTTACCTTGCGTGATGCATGGCTTGCAGGAAGGGGCCAACATCAACAAGTCCTTGCTGACCCTGGGCAAAGTGATTTCACTCCTGTCAGAACGGTCTGTTGCCAGCAAGAAGCAGCGGAAGATCTTCATCCCTTACCGCGACTCTGTTCTCACCTGGTATGGGGGGTTCTGTGTGCTGCCTGATAATGGTGGTCATGTTTCACGTGTGTGTTGTGTGTTCTCACCTGGTATGGGGGGTTCTGTTTGCTGCCTGATAATGGTGGCCATGTTCGCGTGTGTGTTGTGTGTTCTCACCTGGTATGGGGGGTTCTCTGTGCTGCCTGATAATGGTGGCCATGTTCTCGTGTGTTGTGTTCTTACCTGGTATGGGGGGGTTCTGTTTGCTGCCTGATAATGGTACCATGTTCACGTGTGTGTTGTGTGTTCTCACCTGGTATGGGTGGTTCTGTTTGCTGTCTGAAAATAGTAGCCATGTTCACGTGCGTTGTGTGTTCTCACCTGTTATAGGTGGTTCTTTTTGCTGTCAGAGAATGATAGCGTTGTACATGTATGTTGTGTGTTCTTACTAGATATGGGTGGTTCTGTTTGCTGTCTGATAATGGTAGCCATGTCTCACGTGTGTTGTGTGTTCTTACCTGGTATGGGTGGTTCTGTTTGTTGTCTGATAATGGTAGCCATGTCTCACGTGTGTTGTGTGTTCTTACCTGGTATGGGTGGTTCTGTTTGCTGCCTGATAATGGTAGCCATGTCTCACGTGTGTTGCATGTTCTTACCTGGTATGGGTGGTTCTGTTTGCTGCCTGATAATGGTAGCCATGTTCATGTGTGTTGTGTGTTCTTACCTGGTATGGGTGGTTCTATTTGCTGTCAGGTAATGATAGCGTTTTACATGTATGTGTGTGTGTTCTTACCTGGTATGGGCGTGTCATGACTGCTGTGTGTATAGAGGTTCTGATTCATGTGTCATTTTAAGGATCCATGTATTTTTTTTTTTGCTTTCAGTCTTTCTCTGTGCTCCCCACGTACCTGAGACGAAGATTAATGCTGTCACCTGGTGAAAAAAAAATAAGAGTGATCTGGTGACTGCTTCCTCTGCAGATCATTGAGAGTCTCACACTATGTGATATGAAAAACAGTACGCTGTGTACGTCAGCAGACATGATGGCCTGGCCTGTTTTCAGCCTGTTGATGGCCTGGCCTGTATTGATGGCCTGGCCTGTTTTCAGCCTATTGATGGCCTGGCCTGTTTTTCAACCTGTTGATGCCTGGCCTGGCCTGGTTTTCAACCTGTTGATGGCCTGGCCTGTTTTCAACCTATTGACGGCCTGGCCTGTTTTCAGCCTATTGATGGCCTGGCCTGTTTTCAGCCTATTGATGGCCTGGCCTGTTTTCAGCCTATTGATGGCCTGGCCTGTTTTCAACCTATTGATGGCCTGGCCTGTTTTCAGCCTATTGATGGCCTGGCCTGTTTTCAACTTATTGATGGCCTGGCCTGGCCTGTGTTTCAGCCTATTGGTGGCCTGGCCTGTTTTCAATCTATTGATGTCATGGCCTGGCCTGTTTTCAACCCTGTAATGGCCTGGCCTGGCCTGTTTTCAACCTATTGATGGCCTGGCCTGGCTGTTTTCAAACTGTTGATGGCCTGGCTGGCCTGTTTTCAACCTATTGATGGCCTGGCCTGGCTTGTTTTTCAACCTATTGATGGCCTGGCCTGGCCTGTTTTCAACCTGTTGATAGCCTGGCCTGGCCTGTTTTTCAACCTATTGATGGCCTGGCCTGTTTTCAACCTGTTGATAGCCTGGCCTGGCCTGCCTATTGATGGCCTGGCCTGTTTTCAATCTATTGATGGCCTGGCCTGTTTTCAACCTATTGATGGCCTGGCCTGTTTTTTAACCTATTGATGGCCTGGCCTGTTTTCAATCTATTGATGGACTGGCCTGTTTTCAACCTATTGATGGCATGGCCTGTTTTTCAAACTTATTGATGGCCTGGCCTGTTTTCAACCTGTTTTGTGTCTGTGATGTTGGCCAGGCTGCTGAAAGAGAGTCTGGGGGGCAACTCCAAGACGGCCATGATCGCCACCATCAGTCCCTCCCATCACCATGTGGAGGAGACGCTCAGCACTCTACGATATCCTTCACTGTGTGTGTGTTTATATGTGTGGGTGTGGGTGTGTCTGCATGTGTAATGCGATCTTGAGTTTCTTCTTCTTTTTTTTTTCTTTTTTAAAAATTTGTTTGTACTTCCAGTGCATGCTGAAAACAGAGAATTTTTTCTTTTCTTTTCCCTTTTTTTTTCATATGTGTGTGTGTGCGCGCGTGCGTGCGTGTGTGTGCGTGTGCGCATGTGTTTCGCATGCCACATGCTGTTATACCCTGGCAGAAAGAGATAAAGAATACTGATTTCTTTTTTCTTTCAATTTTGCTGTTATTTTATCTTTGTCCCACTTTTTTTGGAAACACTGACATATCACAACATCTATGAATGGACAAATTGAACAAGTGCTAGGCTTACAGTTATCATATTATGAAAGGAAACGACTGCACATACTGAATAACACACACAAATAGGGAAGATAATGTTCCTGTGGTGAACAGTGATGTGCATGTAACCCCACACTAATGCCGCTTCTGGTACCCGTTTCACCAAGAACACTCGCAGACAAGAGGCACTCAGAAGGTACAATAAAGAGACTTTTAAGGGAGTTTCAAGCTTGTCCATGATATATATGCATACAGCAGCAACGGCAGAACGATTGAACAAACACCAGTTGACACTGATTAGGAACTGTCTCAGTCCTGTCTGGACTCGCAAGGCCATGATCATTGATGCAGAAGGCAACGCAGACGTGTGTGTGGTCCTTAACAGCAGCTCACCTACGCCCGTCAGACCCGCTCCATTGTCAACCTGGTGCGCGTCAACGAGGACCCCAAGGCGAAGATTATCAGAGGTTTGTCGCTCAGTGTTTGTTTGTCTCTCATCAGTAGAGGTTTTTTCCCCCCCCCCCCCCCCCCCCCCCAACCCCTCCTCAGTAATGGAATTCAAAGTGGTTATGTCACGTATAATATTAGAGTGACATATAATAGAAATGCCTCAATTATGTTATTTCCCTGCCCTATCTCATTGCTCCTCTAGAAGTGACATTTTGTCAGTCTGCTTTTTTCATGTATTGTGTGAGTGTCATGCTGATTGTGAAGCTTTTGAAAAGTATTTTTTCTGTATTCAGGATGAAGGAGATGAAGTGACACATTGATCATAGCCAGTCCTGTCTGCCTGAAGGATTCAGTAGTGATGTGATAGATGGTTGTGTGTCTTTTGTATACAGATGTATATGTCTTTTTTCCCCCCCCCCCCCCCGCTTGGTGCGCTTGATGTTCTTTGTACATTGTGACAGTCGTAGTTCGGCCGTGTGTTGTCAACTGCGACGTAATTGATGAGAACTGAATCTTGCTGTGTGTGCAGCCCTCTTTTTTTTGTCACACACAGTGACGAGTTTCTTGACAGACCTTGATTTCCAGACCACGAGTTATGACAGTTTTGTTTTCGTCATTCCAGACCTTCTGTTCTGAAGTTATCCTATGACAGTTTTTTTTGTTTGTGGTTTTTTTGTCTTCTTCTTCTGAAGCACCTGCTCTGATGAGAAACTATGAAACTTGTAAGCATCCACACATTATCAGCACAGTGACGACCTCTTGACAGGATTTCCAGACCACAGAGTTATCCGTTTTTTGTTCTCACTTTTGTGGTTGGTTCTGTGTTCTGAAGCACCTGCTCTGTTCACAACTATGAAACTTGTAAGCATCCACACATGCTCAGCAGACCTCCCCAAACTCACCAACACAGGTTTTGAACATATGTAAAGGTTTGACCTGCCCAACGGCAAGCAATATTGAGACCTGTGGAACTTCAGTGTGAAGGAAAGTGTGCATGAGTACAATAAAACGAGGTGTGTGGGGGGGGAGAGGGGGGATACTGGGAGGGGGAGGGGAGGGTAAGGTGATGTTGCTTATAGCCCAGCCGACCACAAAGGGCCATATCAGGGCTGTCTCCAGAGAGGGGGAGGAAATGAGAAAATAAAAAAGGGGTTAACAGAATTTTCTTTTAAATTTGGTTCAGTCACGAGCAAGCTTTGTGTTGTGGGTGGCTGTAGAGCTGCGGGCGGAGATAGAGAAGCTGCGTCGGCAGTCGGGCATGATGAACGAGGACAGCCACATGGCCAGCCTGGCTGAAATCGCCATGCTCAAGGACAAACTGACCTTCAAGGAAAGAGAGATGGATGAGCTCACCAGGTGGGTGGACAGACAGTATTGTATAGTTCCACCTCTGCTTCAGTATGTTGGGAGTGATATTTGTGTGTGTGTAGTGTGTGTGTTGTGTGTATGTGTGTTAGTGTGTGTGTGTTTGTGTGTTCTAGAGTGGGCTTGGGTAGGTGGTAAGACCTCACACACCCATACAAGCATGCTCACCATCTTCATGCATGTGCTTATACCACAATGAGTCTGCATCAGAAGTTAGGGAGTTAAAAGCTGTGGTAACTATACTGTTTTACGTGAAAGAATTATTCAGGGTTTTTTTTTTTTTGTATCAAAAAGTAAGTTTGGAAAATAGTAGAATCTGCCAACAAACCATTTTGTTTAACTCAATGAAGTCACAGTTAAACTGTGCTTGCTGATTCCTGAAAATGCTAAAGTTTCATCTATTTTAATCTGATGTAGAAAATACTCCCAGTGTAGTTTCCAACCAGCATTCGGAAAAAAAAAATGTTGAATCACATGATTCACCACATATGTATTCACTTAGTCCCAGTACGTTTTGTTGCAGCTCTAAAACTAAGAAGGGATGATTTGAAGGTTACACATTTACATACTTATTGGTCCAGGATTCATACAAGTCTTATAAAGTCTGGAAATTTGAAGTCCATTTTCCAGGCCCTGGAAAAATCTGGAAAATCGTACTATGGCCTGGAATAGCCAGGAAATTGAAGAATCTAGCGTAATTGCTTGATACTATCCATGGCTGCATTAATTTTCAGCATCATTTAGAGTTTATAATGCAAAGAAAAAATTTGTGCCCTCAGACGTGGTATTTTGTGATTGCGCACTTTCACTTTTGCTATCAACTTACTTCTGAGTTACTTCCCCTACATCAAGGTCTTATCAACATCCGGGTCTTCAGGCCATTTCTGCCATTGCTGCATGTTTGTGTTTGAAGATGGGAAAGTGTCCCTTCAGTGCGTTTTGGCTTTATAACATCACTGTTAGACATTGCATTACGAACAAGGTCATGAAAGTGGTATTGAAAATGCAGGTCTTGGCCTGGAAAAAAGTCTGGAAAAGTCTGGAATTTTGAGTTGCATTTCCTGTATGAACTCTGAGACAGGTCAGAAGTTATGAAAAGAAAAAAAGAGAGATAAACTTACGAAAATGAATTTGAAAATGGTTTCATCTTGCTGCAGTCCTGAAAATGAGATGTAAACACTGTGATTTGGGGGAAAAAAAAAAAAAACCCCTAGTGAATCAAACTGACTGTGAAACGCGGTGTAAGGGAAGGGATCGAAGCAAAACAACCGCAGTCTCACCTGTCAACCGTGATCTCCTGCCAGTGCAGCTTATGTTGGTAATAAAAGTTCATCACCTGAGGACAGCAGTCAAGTGAGGTGAAATGATGTTCAGAGTGATGGACCCAAATGCCGTCGAGACTTCATTGAAGGGTTTTTTTTGTTTGTCTTTTGTCCTTCAGCCTCCATCCCCCCCCCCCCCCCCCCCCCCCCCCCCCCTTCCTACTCCCCCCACTTTTTTGTTTTGCATTTTTCTGTTTTGTTTGGTTTTTTTTGTTTTGTTTTTTTTTTAAATTTATTTTTTTTATAACCGTGGGGCCTCCATCCTCCTATTTTTTTCACCACTGTTATTCTTTCTTCTGAAACTGACTCATGCTCACTATGCATTGTGTGTGTGTGTGTGTGTGTGTGTGTGTGTGTGTGTGTGTTTTCTTGTTTTAAATCAGATGGGCATTCACTTGCTGATCTTAGTGTTTTAACATTTGATACAAAGCATTTGGGTTTATTCATGGACTTATGTGTGTGGTGCACTGACAAACGTTCATTCAGATGAAATGCGCATTCACACCTCCTCCCCTTTCTCCCTTCCTCCAACCCCCCACCCCCGTTTTGTGTGTGTGTGCATGTGTGTGTGTGTGTGTGAGCGTGCGTGCGTGCATGTGAAATTTCATTGAGTTGATAGCTGTTTTCGTTTCCTTCATCCTGTGCAAGACATGAATCGTGTGCCCCCAGTCGCTGGTCTTGACACCCTGTTCCCCCTACCGCTTGCAGATCATGGTGGCTGCGCATGTGTGTGTGTGTGGATGTGCATGCGGACATGCATGCATGTGCGTGTGTGTGTGAAACTTCATCGAGTTGATAGTCGTTTACATTTCCTTCATCCAGCGCGATACATGAACCTTGACCTGCCCCCAGTCGCTGATCTTTACACCTTGTTCCCCCTACTGCTTGCAGATCATGGCAGGAGCGTCTGCGACAGGCGGAGGCCAGGAAGCAGGAAGAGTCCAAGCAGCTGGAGAAGTCAGGGGTGGCGGCGGTGAAGGTGGACAACAGCTGCCCAACCTGGTCAACCTCAACGAGGACCCTCAGCTGTCAGAGCTGCTGCTGTACGTCATCAAGACGGGGCAGACCCGGGTGGGCCGCAAGTGCCAGGACTCCACGCACGACATCCAGCTCAGCGGTGCTCTGATTGCTGACAATCATTGGTTGGTTGACATGGTATATCTGTGTGTGTGTTGCGAGAGTGTGTGTGTATGTGTGTGTGTGTGTGTGTGTGTAGGTAGGTGTGTGTTATGTGTGTGGGCGGGTGTGTGTGGTAGGTGTGTGTTATGTGTGAGCATGTGTGTGTGTGTGTGAGCGTGTGTGTGTGTGTGTTTAGCATGTGACTGGCTGGGGTATAAACAACATGAGCTACGCATAAGAACAAGTGTGTGAGTATGGTTGTAGATAATTATGTACGTACATGCTTACACAATTCCACCGAAGCTTTTTTCCCCATGGGTTTTTTTTTTTTTTACTTTTTTTTTTTCACATAAGGGGGGGGGGGGGGGGGTTACAGATGAGTGCATGTTTCACAGCATGCTTCAGATTAATGTTATAAAATGTGACCATGTGAAATAATGTGACCATGTGCGATAATGTGACAATGTGATATATATCTGACCATGTAAGATAATGTGGCTGAAATGTGGACAATGACCCCTTTTGTCTGTCTTTAAACAATTTATGTTATTGAAATTCATGCACATCTCTTTTTGACAAGCTGCAAATCATGACTGTCACGGATTTTTGCATTTCCATGACTGGCTTGTGTCTCTGCGCAGCATCATCAACAACGTGGAGGGCATTGTGAACATCACCCCCATCGGAGACGCCCCGACCTACGTCAATGGGAACCTCATCACCGAGCCCACCACCCTGCACCATGTGAGTCATCAGTTCAGACCTGTCACTATGACTGCACCTTCTGTCGCTGTGTGAGGCGTCACTGGGCAGCCACACCAGTGGTCTGTGTACCTGGTTTCTCTTTAGACTAGGATGCTCCCGCGTCTTGCGACGCATGAGGCAGTCAAGGCATTCCACTGTGCATGGTCCTCGGCCAGTTTGCTAGTGTCACTCCATTCTCTGTCGACAAGTCAGAGGTCTCTCAGGTTTCTCTGTTCTATTATTATTACTATTATTAGTATGAATACTCATATAACATTTATCCTCGGATAGAGACCAAGCTCTAAGCACTTTACAATTGACATTCATTAACACATGGGCTGCCTGCCTGGGTAGTGCCAACTGAAGAGCTGCCTGCTGGCGCTTCATTGAATCATTTATAGTGTCATCCAGTCAGTATCTTATTCAGTTTCCTAACTTCTTTTATTCTTTCCATTTTTCACACAGGGGGCATGCTATGTGTAACGTGCGATTCATACATACGGCCAAACTGGCCTTCTCTTCCGAAAGCTGGTGGTGGGATTTTACATGTGTGCAACGAGTTGCGCATGCTTTCACACTCGGAACCTCAGTTGATAGTCTCATTGGAAAGACTGTATGGGAAATGGAGTCAGAACCAATGTTAACTCCCAAGGAAAAATCACCCAGTTGAAATGAACCCGGCGTAGATTCGAACTGGCAACCCCAGGATCACCAAGGTTACGAGTCTGGCGCTCTACCACTGAGCTATTCTGGCCCCAGAGTGTTCTATCAGTTGTGTGCTAAGGCCTGGGTGTATGCAAGTGCATTTTCTCAACTGACACCCGGTCAGATTTCTTCATTAATCTCCCTTCAAGGAAACAGAAGAAATGCTGAAGAATCCTCACCAGGCTGGCAGTTTACATTCCTGATGCATTTGTTGTCCATACCTGTTGTTGTCAGAAAAGCAGTCAAATTTGGGAGTGCAGATTACCGTTTCTCTTTGTCATATCTTGTGGAATATTCCTTTTGAATGATTTCTGGGTATTTGAATAAGCTGGGATTTGGAATTCAGTGGAATTTGTTGATATGAGAAATGAATTTGTTGGATTTACACCTGTTTAAAGGACCAGTGTTAGATCATTGGTTCGTCCAGCTTGAGCCTCGCTGGGATTATATGTCTATTGGGCAGTGGTGCTCACACAGTGCTTTTCAGTGTTATTTCGCCATGCAACAGAAGCCCAAGGCTGTGTGTTCTAAGTGAACTGCCTTGTAGACCACAGAGAAAGCAAATGCTTGGTTGTTTTGACTGTGGTACAGTTTGAAGTCACAGAGCATGGCCACTAGCATGCTTTCAAGCAAGGCTAGGAACTCATCTACTACCTAAGCAAAATGGCACCTGTTGTCTTAATGTTTCTGTTCCTGGTTCATGTTTTTTCAGTGCTAAGATCAGTGTTCACGACAGTTGCCAAAGAAGTAATTGTAAGCATGCAAGAGTGTTGTCATTTGGATTTTTAGTGCAGACTTAGTTTGCATGGAACTTACTTTACCATTAGAGGGAGAGAGGCCAAATTAGTGGCCTTTACTGCATTTGATATTGCATTGATACCATTGTCAAAAGCTTTCTGTGACAAAAATGATTTTACAAGTTTTCTGGTGTCACCACAATATTTTTCACTGTCCAACAGCAAAGCATGCTGCCACTGATAGACAGCACTTAGAGCTACCGCTGCCTGCAGCTGCTGTGTATGTGTGCCTACTCCTGTTTTCTCTATCTGTTCTTTGTTGTCGACGTCTGTTGGAACGTCTAGTTCTTCTGGTGTGTAGAATCTGTCTCTGTCAGATCAGGTCTGGCTGGTGAGACTCTGTTGAACTGTAGCCATTGCCACTTTGCGGTGAGGTGAGGTGGGGTGGGGTTGGGGTGCTCACTTCATTTTTTTTTTTTTAACTTTTTTTTTTTTTTTTTTTTTTGCTGTCCCAACCTTTGCGCCACCTCAGAGACAGTGCACCCATGCCGCTCATTCCGACACCCTGTCCACAGCCACGGGCCCGGTCGGCCCCGCCGCAGCCCCGCACCGGCAATCCACAGGGAGCAGTCAATGTCAGATCATCAAGAGGCAACCCACCGGAGGAGACACTGCACTGCTGCCGAGTCACTTCAGTGGTGTTCAGTGGCGCCTGTTCTGATCTAACATACGCAGGACACCACCTACTAAGCCCCCTACTGACGACAATAATTGCTTAGTCGCGGAGTCGGCGTGAGCGAGCTCTCCCTCTGGAGGGCGCCACCACGTCCGTCCAACGACAGCCCCCATGGACCCGCCGATACCGGTGACCCCGACGGAACCAAACCAAGGCCACAGACGTGGAGAGGACATCGAAACTGAGGTCACCATGAGAGCAGGGCATGAAGGGCCACAGAATTTGAGACTTTTTTTAAATGCTGATCGATGAGAATGAGGATGATTATGATGATGCTACGGATTTCCATTTCGGTCTGAGACTACATGACAGGGCTGTACTCTACGCTTCCTTTCATAATATATCCCGGCGTCAACCAGGCCCGAGAGAGATACAGACACCTGCAGTGTTGGTCAGGAAATTTGAGCAACACTCTCAGAAACGCATCCATTAAGTGGATGATACTCGACTGTGTGGTCCCAGTCTTCCCAACTGAGTCCGCAGCAAACTCAACTCTGGGTAGGGGGTGCTCACTTCATCCTCTGTGCTGTCCCACAGACATTGCTCCCACACCGCTTGTTCTGGTTCCCAGTGCACTTTCACCATGTTTGTCGTGTCGTGATCCAAGCATGACAGTTCCTGGGGGGAGTGATAGATCTGGATGCTAGGGGACATCCCGTCAGAAGAGACACTGCTCTGCAGCTGGGTCAATGAAGGGAGAATGATCAGTGAAGATGGTGGATGATGAGATGATGCAGTGGAGGTGTGTGTTGTGATTTGAGACCTCCTGACAGGGCTGTGCTCACTCCTTTCTTTCACAGTACATCCCCCACCAGTCAGGCCCAAGAGATACAGACACCTGCTGTTTATGTTGAGAAATGAGGGCAACACTCTCAGACACACATCCGTTTGAGTGGATGACACAGCTGTGTGGTTTTCAGTCTTCCCGTTGGTGCCTGTAGAAAACTCAGCTCTGGATAGGAACCAGCAGCATCAGAAGAACCCCCACAAATGAATGCCTTTTGTGGGTCATGAAGTCAGAACCTCTCTGTCTGGGAGCCTGCTGTGATGACTGCTGCTCCAGGGCCGATGGTCTTTGCCCAGGTGTTACCCCAAGTGTAGTGCTCTCTTTTGATGTCTTCTGTCATTTCCAGTGGTTGACTGCATTTATGTCTCTTTTCAATGATTCCCTTTAGCACTCGTATTTAACTTTATATTCTGTTTCTCTGTGTGTGTGTGTGTGTGTGTGTGTGTGTGTGTGTGTGTGTGTGTGTGCGCGTGCATGTGTGTGTGTGTGTGTGTGTGTGTGTGTGTGTGTGTGTTGTCCGTTCACATAAGCTGAAAATATTTTGAGGCAGGTGTTCAACAGACAGGAGTGTGTTATGAGGTGCATTTGTGTAAGAGTTTGTACAGAACTCTTATGTGGTACATGTTGCCCATTTACTTGTGTGTGCGTGTGCATTTTAGTTATTGCTACATTTTTTTCATTCATTTGTATCCGGACATGTGGCCAGTGCTTTCTATCAAGGGAAATTGAGTGAACCAATGATATTTGTATTTGCAGGCGGATCGAGTCATCTTAGGGGGTGACCACTACTTCAGGTAAGAATTATTGATTTGTTTTTGGTGTGGGCCATTATTCTTCATGGTCAGCATTTTGATTTAAATTACAGTTTCAGTAGATTGCAATGCTTTGGAGTGTGTTTCAGTTTATGAATTGAGTTATTAACTCTTAGCTTCAGAGAGTGATTATTCTTGCTGCTGTTCTCACTTATACGAGGGAATGGTTAAAAAAAAATGAAAATATGGCTTAAAATGAACTTGTCTCTTACAATATATTTTTTTCCCCAAAGATTCTGTAGAATGGTTTTTTCCAGATCGTATGATAATGAAGAATAACGTCACATGATTCAGCTACAAACTATGCAATATAACTACCTTGGCAGCCTTCACAGTTAACAATGGATGAGCATTATATAAGGTCGGTACTGATTTGGTGTTCAGGCTTTATTCTGCTCCAGATTATGATTCAAAACAGGTGATGAATGCACTGCATGAATACTGATCTTGTTGGTGTTGAATGATTCAGAATTGGTCATAGTCTTTTTTTTTCTGCTGAAACAGACAATAACGCTTTAATTGTTAGAAGTTGGCAGAGTGTCAGTAGTTTTGGACTACAGGACATACCGAGGTGTTGGCACACTCTCTCTGATTTCAGGGAGAAAAGAAAACTGTCTCCATGTTAGGCGCATCAGAAATAGGACGCTACCATTTTGCTGCATATGAAGCGGGGATGTAGCGTTTCCCCAGAGCAGCAGTCTTGCCTTCTGCTGTAGGGGCATGTAAAACCAGCTTTTTGATGTCCCCATTCCTTGTTAAGTGTGTATCATTTTCAAACCAGGTGTTCAGTTCATTTTTTCCATTCCATTAGTCTTCATTTGAATTGTTTTTATTGATGTGGGTGTACTAGATGATTGAAGTTTTCAGCTGTGTTGATGCAGACACTGAGTGTGATTGTTTGTTCCTAGAAATCGTCAGATGCAAAAAAAAATGATTCAGTGTCTAAGTAGAAAATGCTGTAGTAATCAGAATTGAAGAGAGTATTACTTCATTCAAGCGTTCAGCTGAAAAGCCTCAGCATGTGGGAGTCCTGGGTTGGTGTGACGTTGCTGGGTTTCAGGTTCAACCACCCCATGGAGGTGAAGAACAAGCGAGGCAGTGGATCCACAGCAGTGGACATCAAGGACTTTGAGTTTGCCAAGCAGGAGCTGCTCCAAGTGCAGGAAGCCAAGTAAGTCGTCAGTCCTACTCCTGCTGCCAGCTCCTGTGTGTCAGTCATACTTCTGCCAGCTGCTGTGTTGTCAGTCATACTTCTGCCAGCTGCTGTGTTGTCAGTCATACTTCTGCCAGCTGCTGTGTGTTGTGTCAGTCATACTTCTGCCAGCTGCTGTGTGTTGTCAGTCATACTTCTGCCAGCTGCTGTGTGTTAGTCATACTCCTGTCATCTGCTGTGTGTTGTCAGTCATACTTCTGCCAGCTGCTGTGTGTTAGTCATACTCCTGTCATCTGCTGTGTGTTGTCAGTCATACTCCTGCCAGCTGCTGTGTGTTAGTCATACTCCTGCCAGCCGCTGTGTGTTAGTCATACTCCTGCCAAACTGCTGTGTGTTGTCAGTCATACTTCTGCCAGCTGCTGTGTGTTGTCAGTCCTACTCCTGCCAGCTGCTGTGTGTTAGTCATACTCCTGCCAGCTGCTGTGTGTTAGTCATACTCCTGCCAGCTGCTGTGTGTTAGTCATACTCCTGCCAACTGCTGTGTGTGTTGTCAGTCATACTCCTGCCAGCTGCTGTATGTTAGTCATACTCCTCCCAGCCGCTGTGTGTTAGTCATACTCCTGCCAGCTGCTGTGTGTTGTCAGTCATACTTCTGCCAGCTGCTGTGTGTTAGTCATACTCCTGCCAGCCGCTGTGTGTTAGTCATACTCCTGCCAGCCGCTGTGTGTTAGTCATACTCCTGCCAGCTGCTGTGTGTTGTCAGTCATACTCCTGTGCTGTGTGTTGTCAGTCATACTCCTGTGCTGTGTGTTGTCAGTCATACTCCTGTGCTGTGTGTTGTCAGTCATACTCCTGCCAGCTGCTGTGTGTTGTCAGTCATACTCCTGTCATCTGCTGTGTGTGTGTCAGTCATACTCCTGTCATCTGCTGTGTGTTGTCAGTCATACTCCTTTCAGCTGCTGTGTGTTGTCAGTCATACTCCTACCAGCTGCCATGTTGTCAGTCATACTCCTACCAGCTGCTGTGTGTCGTCAGTCGTACTCCTGCCAGCTGCTGTGTGTCAGCACTGTGGTGCTGGAAAGCAGGACAGGAAATATTCTGTTCGTATAACTTTATGTAGCAGTTGTCATTCCACGTGTGAAAATATTTATCAAACCTCTTGAGTTGAACTTCGTATCACTGTAGACATAGTTAAGAGTTGTTGATTGCTGAACACACATGAAGTAGCATTGCGGTACACCTGTTACCTTGGTATGGAGAAAGAACACAGCGTAATATCAAGTCTGTATTCTGGCTGAAAAGAGACAGGGGTAGGGGTGGGGGATGTGGTCTGAAGATGGTTTTTATTGAAAAAGCAGAGACAAAAACAGACGTTCAGGAAGGAATGTATGAAAATGAGACACAGAAAAAATGAGAGAAACTGAACGAGTTTTTGTTTGTAAATTTTTACAGTTTTTGTAAATTTTCTGTTGAGTAAACAAGTCTCTTGGTGTTGAAAGTTTTGTGATATGTAAGTCTCAGTTCTTGAGAAAAAAACATATGGGCTGGTACCAGAGAGGAGTAACTGGTTCTTGCATGGCAAGTATTATAACTGCTTATAGATTTTGTTTATGTGTGTAAGAAAAAATTGTTACAAGGATATTGAACGGAAAAAAAAAGTTAGATAACCGAGTAGAAAGGTGACTGTAAAATGATTCAGGAAAATTGTAATGGAATGTGGAGATAAGAATAGCTTATGCGGAATTGTTAAACATGGGCATGTCATTCAAGTAATTGGAAGTGGCTTGTGCAAATTGTTCAGAAAAGTTTGCAGTTTGTCTTTTCTAGTGCATGTACAGTCTTTAGTGGTCCTGGAAAAGTTCTTGAGTTCTATCACTTGAAATGTGTGAAGAAGAGAGAAGAGAAAGATACACCCAAAGGTACCACTGGGACCCAGAGAAGCACTGTCCTCAACTGCCAAAAACCAGCCAGCCAGGGAGCAATCCTGCAGCACCCTCGGAAGCCTGCGCCATGAGGGTGATGGTGAGACCCAGAGAAGCACTGTCCACTCCATTATGGTGCAGGCTTCTGAGTGTGGTGCAGGATTGTTCCAGGGCTGGCTAGTTTTGCAGTTAAGGACAGTACTTCTCTGGGTTCCCACTGATACCTTCAGGTGGATCTTTTCCTTTTTGGCTGGAAGTGTGAGTGACCCCTGTGGAACTCTTTCCTCCCTGGTTCCCTGCAGGTGGATCTTTTCCTTTTGGGCTGGAAGTGTGAGTGAACCCTGTGGAACTCTTTCCTCACTGTTTTCCCTGCAGGCTGCAAGAGGAGCTGGAGGAGGCTCAGAAGCTGGCCCAGGCCAAGATGGAGGAGGAGCTGGAGCGAGCGAGGCGGGAGGCTGAAGAGGAGCTGCACCAGCAGCGGTCTGGCTACGAAGACAAGCTGGCCCACATGGAGAAAACCCTGGTCAGTCACTCAGCCTCACACTGCGGTCTGTAAGGGAATGCATTGGTAGTAGCTGTTGACTGCAGATCTTTAGAAATGATAGTTGTATGAACAAAAGGGTTGATACCTGTGAGAGTGGAAGTGAAGATCAGTCAGATTTCTTTGACAGTCTGGGTCATTGATGCATTCTTTTCACCCATCTGCTGAGTGCCACGTTTGGATTTTTTGTGTAACATGCTACAGTTTTTTTGACAATGCTGTGTGACGCTATACTTGGTGGAGAAACACTTCGCCACAAAAGAAGAAAAAATTTAGAAAGAAAAGAATCATAAGTGAAAATACATCAAAGACTGTGTGGGGAAGCTTCAGCGAAATCTAGTTCATTTAGATCGTGAAGATGTGGGTTTATTTTAACATGAAATGGCCAAGTTTGTTAAGCAAAGTGCTAAAGACTTTTGCCATTTTGCGGCATTAATTTTTGGCTTCATTGTAGACCATTTTGATTTACTTTTTGTAAGTCAAGTCCAAACCAATAACTATTCAGATTTTGGACTTTGAAGTCCACCATCATGTCGTGTGTGCAAAGCAGTATGTTACAGAAAGTACTATTGAGTTTGACTCATCTAACATTAAGTACTTCATAGAGACAGTTTTGAAGAACAAATCAGCGAAAGGAAAAAAAATGCTCTGAACATCTTTTTTGACATTGCATCCGAGTGGTATGCTTTGGAACGCTGTGCGCAAAATGCCAGAATGCTACGCTGTGCTTTTTGAGATCTTGGCGGCTCAGTTCATCTGTTGGGGGCAGGGGAGGGTCAGATTACCAAAAGCCATAACCAGTGAAAATTGTTTATTTTGGATTTGGTGGCTTCTGAAGATTGGCTTGTTCTGTTCATCCAGCTGTTTTAGGCTCATATCTTACAAGGTGAGGGGCAGAAGATGTAACTGTTTTTGTTCTAGAATTATAACTTGTTTAATTAAAAAAAAAGTTATGTTTTAAATCGTGCATGTTAGATAACAGGAAACAAAGTCATTTTTAGATAATTCAGAGCTCTCTTACCTTAAGATAGTTCAAAGCTTTATAACCTTGTAATGTCGTCAGTATGTATGCCCATTATATCCAGTGTCATTGTTCTCATTCAGTGATTTATTTTCAACTTACGTAAAAGTCACCCATGTGATATGCTGTTTCACATGCCTTTTGTTGCTGTTTGATTTTTTTTTCACATTTTTAATTTTATGTTTGTTGAGGAGTTACTATCATTAACTAAATTCATAAGCTCTTAGTAGGTTGTGACGAGTTTTCAGTGATCCAAAGAATGATATGTATGTTTGTTGTTCATGATGCACACACACATGCACGCACGCACACAGAGTTGCATACGCTCATTCGCCAGTGGGCAAAATAAAAAAATTAAAAAAAAAAACATTCCAGTTCTGTCCTGTTTAAATTCCCAACCACACACGATGGTGTCATCTGTGACCCTTTTCCCCATCATTTTTCTCTTCATTCTTTGACTCAGGATTTGACATCGGTTGTGGGATTTCCAAGTTGTCAGACCTGATTTTTTTTTTTTTTAAGAATGAAGAGAAGTTGGAGTAGCAGGTAGCTTTATATGATTTTTATCATTTTGTATTGTACTTTCTTGCCCTGACTGAAAACCAAAGAATGACACCTTCAAACGGTGCAGAAAGTAGCACTGTGTGCACCAAGCAGCAATGGGTTAATTGAAGGGGCTTTGGCCAGTTTGGTCCTGGAGGCATGGGTAGCTCCCTTGCTCTCCAACATTCTTGGGGGGGGTGTCTTCTTTTAAAGGTATCTGTGGCAGCAATTGTTTAGAGGAGTAAGCATTTAATAGAAATGCTTTAAATAGTAAAATCCTTCTCACTGGCACACACACCTGTGGATGCAAAAAAATCCAAGAGTACATCTTTAGTGTGTGTGTGTGTGTGTGTCTGTGAGTGTGTGTGTGTGTGTGCGATGACACTGATGTGTGTGTGTCTGTGAGTGTGTGTGTGTGTGATGACATTGATGTGTGTGTGTCTGTGAGAGTGTATGTGTGTGCGATGACACTGTGTGTGTGTCTGTGAGAGTGTGTGTGTGTGATGACACTGATGTGTGTGTGTCTGTGAGAGTGTGTGTGTGTGCGATGACACTGATGTGTGTGTGTCTGTGAGAGTGTGTGTGTGTGTGTGATGACACTGATGTGTGTGTGTCTGTGAGAGTGTGTGTGTGTGTGCGATGACACTGATGTGTGTGTGTCTGTGAGTGTACGTGTGTGTGCGATGACACTGATGTGTGTGTGTCTGTGAGTGTGTGTGTGTGTGATGACATTGATGTGTGTGTGTCTGTGAGAGTGTATGTGTGTGCGATGACACTGTGTGTGTGTGTCTGTGAGAGTGTGTGTGTGTGTGATGACACTGATGTGTGTGTGTCTGTGAGAGTGTGTGTGTGTGCGATGACACTGATGTGTGTGTGTCTGTGAGTGTGTGTGTGTGTGCGATGACACTGATGTGTGTGTGTCTGTGAGTGTGTGTGTGTGTGTGATGACACTGATGTGTGTGTGTCTGTGAGTGTGTGTGTGTGTGTGATGACACTGATGTGTGTGTGTCTGTGTGAGTGTGTGTGTGTGCGATGACACTGATGTGTGTGTGTCTGTGAGTGTGTGTGTGTGAGTGATGACACTGATGTGTGTGTGTCTGTGAGTGTGTGTGTGTGTGATGACATTGATGTGTGTGTGTCTGTGAGTGTGTGTGTGTGTACGATGACACTGATTGTGTGTGTGTGTCTGTGAGTTGTGTGTGTGTGTGTGCGATGACACTGATGTGTGTGTGTCTGTGAGTGTGTGTGTGTGTGCGATGACACTGATGTGTGTGTGTCTGTGAGTGTGTGTGTGTGTGCGATGACACTGATGTGTGTGTGTGTCTGTGTGTGTGTGTGTGTGTGCGATGACACTGATGTGTGTGTGTCTGTGAGTGTATGTGTGTGTGTGATGACACTGATGTGTGTGTGTCTGTGAGTGTGTGTGTGTGTGATGACACTGATGTGAGTGTGTCTGTGAGTGTGTCTGTGTGTGCGATGACACTGATGTGTGTGTGTCTGTGAGTGTGTGTGTGTGTGATGACACTGATGTGGGTGGTGTGCCTGTGAGTGTGTGTGTGATGACACTGATGTGTGCGTGTGTGCGATGACACTGATGTGGGTGCCTGTGAGCAGAAGGAGCAGAGCCTGGAGGTGAAGCGAGCCATGCAGTCCAAGCAGGAGGCTCACTGCCTCATCGAGGACCTTCGCAAACAGAAAATGGTAACACCGCTTGTGTCTGTATGGCCGCAGCACTACTATCTCCCTTTTTGTGTTATCTTTAACAGAATATGGTAACACCACTTGTGTCTGTATGGCCGCAGCACTATTTATCCCTTTTTGTGTTATCTTAACAGAATATGGTAACACCACTTGTGTATATGGCAGCAGCACTATTTATCTCCCTTTTTGTTTTCTATCTTTTTTTTTCACATTGTATGTCAGGGTATATTTTTAATGGTAACATCGCTTGTGTCTGTCTGGCAGCAGCACTATTTATCTCTCTTTTTGTGTTATCTTACAGAATATGGTAACACCACTTGTGTATATGGCAGCAGCGCTATTTATCTCCTTTTTTTTTTTTTTTTTTTTTTTTGCAATGTATGTCGGGGTATATTTTTGAATGGTAACATTGCTTGTGTATGTATGGCAGCAGTGCTATTTATCTCCCTTTTTGTTTTATTTCGGTTTGATTTTTTTTTCAACGTATGTCATGGTATGGTATAGTTTTGAATGGTAACATCGCATGTGTATGTATGGCAGCAGTACTATCTATCTCCCTTTTTTAATTTTATTTCATTTCATTTTTTTGCAGTGTGTGTCATGGTATGTCATATTTTTCTTTGTTCCCAAGCTGCAGCTCTAAAGATTCACTATTGGTGACATTTTCACATATGAGACTTTTTTTTTTTTTTTTTTTTTTTTTAATTCAGCGTGAAGGTAGCCATATTCAGTTTTCAGGCTTGATTTCTGAGCATAGTGTCAGTGTGCATGTGTTCTGTTTTTATGTCGTCCGTCCCATGAACATGATGTCAGTGTGCATGTGTTCTGTTATGTCGTCCGTCCCATGAACATGTCAGTGTGCATGTGTGCGTTCTGTTTTTAGTGTGCATGTGTTGTCCGTCTCACTGGCACATGATGGGCAGCTCTTTGCTGAAACTTGAAAAGGGATTTTAATATGCACGCAAGATTTATTTATGCATGGGTTAGTGCACAGGACCTGAGTTTTTACAATGTTGTGCGAAGGACTAGGAGGCTGTTCGAGTGTGCACAGAAGTCAGTTAGGTAGAAAAAAAATGTCTTCCAGACTGGATGTTTTGGTCGGTGGGTATTGAATCCCAGACCTTAGAACAGGAGTCTGACGCATTATCCATGAGGCCAGCCTGGTGTCTGTGTGTCAAAGTGAAGTGTGCAGTTAATGCCTTTGTGAAATCCTGGACAGTTTAGGGATTTCATGTAATTACTAGTTCAGTTAGTGATTTTGATAGATCCCTGCATTGTTTATGTGTTTGTTTATGGTTTAAGAATTTCATGACCTCATACAATCTAATCTCTGATTCAATTTTTTTCTTTTTTTTTTTTTTTTGTTAATTAAGAACTCACTTAGTCTTTGATACACGGGAGATAAACAATGTCCTCAAGGGCTAAAAGTTGGAAAGAAAAGTTTTCAATTTTTAACACCGCCATTGTGACATGCCTGTTCACCCATATGATTTTGTGTCTTTTTTAAATATTTGTGGTGAAAATATGATAACTATAATGAACTAATTAAAGGGAAATAAAAGTCTTGAGATGAAGTTCTTGAGGGGAAAGTTGCACTTGCAGACTGTGACTGGCGGGGGCTTTTGACCAAAGAGCTGCAGTTCCTGCTGACTGCCATGCACAAAAATCATGTCACTGCCAGAAAATGCACGTAATCAAAATGGTGTGTTGTGTTCACATCAGATGCAAAAGCCGTTTTCTCCCATCTTCTTTCATACGGCTTTAGTCTGGGTTTGAGAGTGCGTCATCTCTTTCAGTGCAAGACGAACTGAACAAGGAAAGGACGTATCACTGAAGCCATGCCCTGATGTGGCCTCGGTGGTCGGCTTGGTTGTAAACAGCATGATTGATTGGTTGATTTACCTATCGCTGTTAAGTTACAACACAGTCATGTTGCCAGTTGCTAGTTCTGATCGTTGCTGAAATGCGCATCGTTCTGTGATGGGAAGCCCACAGTTTTCGTGGGGGACATTGATCAGGGGAAAGAATCATGGGCAGGTGGTTTATATGAGTGTTCGCATTTGGTGTGGCTTTGTTGGGAAATGTCAGGTGGTGGGTGTGCCCCTCCGTGTTTAACTGGATACATTTCTAGTTGCAAAGTGAGACGATTTCAGGCAGAAATCTAAACAAATCTTAAATAATGTTAGCGAACCGCGCAAAAAAAATGTGGACGAACGAATCACAAGACAAAACACGACATGTTTCGACCCCATAGGTCTTCTTCAGGCAAGATACAAAACCATCAGGACAATGAAAATGAACGAGCAGTCACTTAACTTCAGCGCAAGATAGGCATTGATTCATTTTCGTTGTCCTAATTGTTTTGTATCTTGCGTGTGAAGAAGACCTAAGAGGTCGAACGCATCATGTTTTGTCTTATGCGTTTTGTCAATGTTTTTTTGGCGGTTCGCCGACATTTATTTAAGATTTGTTTGGATACATTTCATTAGAGACTCAAGCTGTGGACTGTCTGGATCCACTTCAGAAGATTTCAGCTGTGCTTCACAAATACCTTCTGTACAGGTTGTAGCAGCCAGGCTGTGGAAACCACATGACAAACATTTAATACTGGCACACATATGCAAAATGTTGTTTTTCTTGGAAGGTGAGATAACTCTGTGTAAGGCATGTTGAAAACTAGGAAACATTGGTCAGATCTGGCTTAGAGCTTGTGCACTAATCTGCGGTGATTGTTGAAGAGGTGCTGAACATGATGCTGTGGCAGTAGGTGTGTTGGTCAGTGTGATGCTATGTTTTGTCATTGTGTGTGTTGAGTAATGTGTGGCTGTGTTTGTCAGTGTGTTAGTCAGTGTGTGGTCAGTGTGTTGTTCAGGTTGTTGGTGTGATGGTCAGTGTGTTGGTCAGTGTGATGGTGTGTTGGTCAGTGTGTTGTTCAGGTTTGTGGTGTGATGGTCAGTGTGATGGTCAGTGTGTTGGTCAGTGTGATGGTCAGTGTGTTGGTCAGTGTGATGGTGTGTTGGTCAGATGCTGGAGCAGGAGGTGCTGGCAGGCCGACGGTCTACAGAGGTATCTTTAGTTGAAGACAAGGGCAATAACCCCTGACCGCCTATGGGTCGCAGGAGGGGAAGGGATGGAACGGCCGCGGTTTGTTTTAACAGCGCGCACTCTCTCTGCTGACAGCTGCCAGCTTCCTCGCGCTTACCTGCCACAAGCTTTCCTCCCTACGCGTAATGTGATACTAGCTGTCTGGCTGATAGTGTGTTGAAAACAGGATGCTATGTTTCTTTATTAATACTTTGCGCCAGAATGCAACGAACTGTGGTTGATTGATGTCACTGTAATGTGGGGTCTCTGACTGACAGAACGACACCAAACATGAATGGGTCTTCTTTCATACGCATTGCTGACAAGCACCACAAAGATTTTGTCAACAAAAAACAATTGAAACAGACTAACGAACACACACAAAGTGAAATGAAATCGCAACTCAGTGGAGAGCATGCGTTCCTGAAGCTATCACGCTCAACCTCTAGCATATTGGACATGCATATCTTTCCTTCTAAACTGACAGAAAATTAGTCGCGGTACTTCTACCTGACAGCCGGTACTTGCCTGAATAAACAGTGTCGGGTCTGGTCAGCTTCACTGGGAACACTGGTTTCCCCACCACAGCCTAGGCATGTTTTGCTTGTTTATCTGCGTGCTCTACGTGCTTGTGAAGCATGCCGAAACTGATTCTATCACAGCCACACCATGCTTTTAGTAAAGCAAGATTTTAGCATGCCACACATGCAGATGTCAGTTATAAACAATGAAATGCTTCCTACCTGACCTTGTTCTTTCCCCCGTTCAAATCATTTGAAACTGATGTCACATATACACACACCAATGCAAAATGTTGCCGCATTTTCATCTTCATGGTGAGCCTACTCACGACTGGGGGGGGGGGGGGGAGAGAGAGAGAGAGAGAGAGAGAGAGAGAGAGAGACACACACACACACACACACACACACACACACACACACACACACACACACACGCACACACATGCGCGCGCGCATATAACAGAAACCCACACACCAACAACAGTGGTATATAAGCTGATGGATACTCACACACACACACACACACACACACACACACACACACACACACACACACACACACACACACACACACACACACACACACACACACCAACACACACAGAGAGAGAGAGAGAGAGAACTAGATATTACAGCTCACTCTATCATTAAAACACGCTAGACTACTCACTTGCACACTCTTACTATGTATGAGAGAGAGAGAGAGAGAGAGAGAGAGAGAGAGCAACAACAACAACACACACACAGCACACACACACACACACACACACACACACACACACACACACACACACACACACACACACACACACACACACACACGCACACACACGCACGCACGCACGCGCGCACGCGCGCGCGCGCGAGCGAGAGAGAGAGAGAGAGAGAGACAGACAGACAGAGAGAGAGAGAGAGAGAGAGAGAGAGAGCACAAGATATTACAGCTTACTCTATCATTAAAACACGCTTGGGTACTCACTTGCACACTCTTACTCTTATGTATGCAGAGAGAGAGAGAGAGAGAGACAACAACCACAGACACACAACAACAACAACAACAACACACACACACACACACACACACACACACACACACACACACACACACACACACACACACCAACAACATGCCGGATCCTGGCCAACTTATGAAAACGAACTTCTCAATGAAAAAAAAAAAAAAAAAAAAAAACCCCCTCAAGAACGCGGGATGAACCAAGTTATATCAAACGGCACAAAGCAGAATCACAACACACAAAATCACACACACAGTTAATTATATGGAATGTGGAAGAATAATAATCCGTAAAGCACAAGAACAGCACAGCATGAGAACACATGCGCTCACTTAAGAAAAGGGATGGGGCCCTACACACGTGCGCTCCAGCTTTTCAGCACTTAGCGCTGAGTCACGCCGCCTCTGTTTATCGCCTGCCGGGCAGGCTGGAACTAAAGAGCACGATTTTCTGCAACAGTCACAGCGTTCTGATTTTGTAAACAAAGAACATTTAAAACAACCATTACATTTGGCTACAGAAAACAAAGAACATTGAAACAACCATTACCATTTGGCTACAGAAAACAAAGAACATTGAAACAACCATTACCATTTGGCTACAGAAAAGAAAAGAAGAATAACTAAAAGGATGATATACACATTAAGGTGAAATTAAACTGCTGTCTCTGCCTCTTTCGCAGGTCAACTCCAAACTGCTCAGCAACAAATCCAGGATCCTTGAGCTCCTGGAGTCGGAACGATCGAAAGCTGCAGCACGACTGGATGAACTTCGTCAGCGGCGAGCAGAGATGGTCACGCCCACTAAACGCCGACAAGGAGGCGGAGAATGCTCGTCCAGTGTGGGGATACGTAAGACCTGTACAAAGTGGCCCTGCTGTTGAGGGAGGCCAACAAGATCAGCCAGTACCTCAAGAAGGACATGGTGAGGAGAGAGGGGCTTCACCACCATCCTCTGTTCGGCAGAATTTTAGTCTGTAATTCTGTTTTGTGATGTTGTGTTTAATTCACTTGGTTTCTTCTTTTAGTTAAAACTTATACAGCATGAATCTGGATCTGAATCTTTTCTGCTTTATCTTTCTTATGTTTGATTCAAAAAAAAGAAGAAGAAGGGTGATAGATCATGTTGTTGTGTGTGTGTGTGTGTGTGAGTGTGTGTGTGTGTGTGTGTGTGTGTGTGTGTGTGTGTGTGTGTGTGTGTGTGAGATTTAGCTTCACAAGACTAGAACTGTTTCTTTGCAGTAGTTGGCCATCAGGAGAGAGGGATTAAAGGTGGTTTTCCGCTACAGGAAGGAGAAGACAGTGGAAGCGATGTTAAACCTGCTGTAGCACTTTCAGTCTCCTAAGGAAAAGGATTTAAACCATTCAGATGGGATCTGTACCAACAGATGTATATCAGCTCCAGCAGTCCTGTAGAGTCACAGTAGAAAATGAAAAATATCCTCAGCGGGGAACTAGACATAGTGATGCATCCACCTCTCGCCTCTCAGGTGTTCAGCCGGGAAGATGTGGAGGAGGAGGGGGAGGAGAGTGAGGCCGGGGGGAGCCAGATCCTGATCAAGGTGACCAACACGCGTCATCGCATCTTCACCCACTGGACCGTGGCCAGACTGGAGGAGAAGGTGGTGCAGATGAGGGACCTCTACCAGGTGAGATAGGTTGTGTCAGCTCGCAAGTTGTAGTCTCTGATTGACATAGGGACATAGTAACAGGTGGTGCAGATGAGGGACTTCTACCAGGTGAGAGATCTGTAGTGTCAGCTTGCTTCGTCATAGTCCCTGACTGACACAGGGACATAGGTTCAACGTTACACCTGAACATTCAAAAAGCTGAGGACACTTGTCCTGGGTTAAGGAAATTCAGTAGAACGTTTCTGAAATCCATAGCACAAACTGTCATGATGTTTAGAAGAAAAAAAAATTTCTTTTTTTTTTTTCTTTTTGTTACAACGTAGAAACTTTCATTTGCAGAAAAGAAAGCAAAAAACAAAAGCAAACAACAATATAGTAAAAGCAAAAAAAAAACCCACAACAACGTTGATAGTTAAGAGCAAATTATGCAGGACTAAAGTGATGAAAAAGGTTTTCCAAGTGATGTAACTTCAGAGTCGGATGGATTTGACACCTTAAAAAGAACCTAGTACTACTGACTTGGTTTGTTGGCATGGACTGGATTTGACATCCCGGGTTGCTGTGCAGGGGATGTCGGATGGACATGGTGGCACCCTCCCGAGGGAGAGCTCACTCAGGCCGGCTCTGTGATCGAGCAATTCTTGTTGTCAGTAGGGGGTTTAGTAGGTGGTGTCCGGCATATGCTGGATCAGAACAGGCGCCACTGAACACACCACCGTAGTGACTTGGCAATATTGCAAGGTCTCCTCCGGTGGGTCGCCTCTTGACGACTTGACACTGACTGCTCCCTGTGGATTGCCGGTGTCAGCGCTGCGGCTTGACTGACCAGGCTGTGGCTGTGAACGGGGTGTCAGAATGGGCGGCGTGGGTGCACTGCCACTGAGGTGGCACAGAAGATGGGACAGGGGACAAAAAAGCCGTATTAGGCTGAAATTGGGGGTATCTCTCTTCACCCCTCCCCTCTCTCCCCTACCCTCTTTCCCATCATCACTGTATACCATCTGTGCTGATGTGAGCAGGGTTGAGGTGCACATCTGTTTCCTGTTTCTGGGGACCAGAGCCACCTGGTCTCAGATGGAGGTGACAGATCACAGAAATGTCCAAGAGTTAAAGTTGGTCTTTCCCACTCTGAACAGTGGTGTGTCAGATGTTGGAAGTCAAGACTGTTATGCTGCGTAGAATAACTCTACAGCGGTGGCCTATTTGAAAAACCAACATGGGACTTGCTTTAGGGCCTTGAACGGTTTTGCTGTGTGTGTCTCCTCAGCTTTTCTGCCTGTCTGTGAAGATGATTGTCTGATTGTGGATTGTGTGTTTTTCAGAATGAGGGGGACAGTTCAGCGGACGATGATGAGGTGTTCAATGACCCAGAGGACAACTGGGAGAAAGAGAACCCCTCCCCCTTCAGCTCCCCTGTCAGGTAGGTCTGAGTCTGGTTACTTCCCCCTTAACTTTCTGAACAGTCGTAATACAAACACAAAAGGTTTTTAACTCATGATCCTCTACGCAAAATAGAAGTAGGTTGAGTTCCGATTTCTTCAGGCTGTTGCAAAAGGAGAGGCTGTCATTGTCTTTCAGACAGTCTGAAAATATGTTTCCATCATATAACTGTAAGAGATGATTTGTAGAAACTCTGGTATGACGTCATACCATATCAGCCCATTTTCAGTCTGCATGGAGACATGCTATTCTTACGTTGATAAGACTGGTGCAGGTTGAACACTGACTTACAGCAGGTGAGAACCAAAGCAGGAGAATGAAAGTTGTGTTGACAGTCAGCAGGTTGAACACTGACTGTCTATGGGTGGGAACTGATGCAGGAGATTGAAAGTTGCGCAAAAGAAATGGAACCATTGATAGACAGTACACAAGCAACGTATTCCGCCTCGGAGACTTGTGCAAGCACAGTTAACCGCCAGGGCTGCCACTTCTAGAGATTTCAGCAAAATGTAAATTGAGTTGGTGCCAAGCAAGGGTGAAAAAAGAAATCAACAAGAAAGAAATTCAAGAAGGAATAAAGAAAAAGACTGTTGAATTCCTAAAGTGTTGAACATGTTTTGGTATTGTAGCAGGCACCACTGCCACTCCAAAATCTGGTGTAAACTTCACAAAACTGGATGGCAGCCATTTTGTCTACCTGTTTAAAGACAGAATGTTGTCATGCCTTGATGTTGTGCATGAGAGCAAGACTCTGCAGCAGTGAAACAGACGGACAACGTCTGTAGACACAAGGGGCATAGGCTGTGGTAGGACTGAAAGGTAGGTGACACGCCATGTGTTGCTCAGAATGGCGGTGGATGGCTCCATTTTGAAAGCCAAGTTTCAATGGTTTGTCCAGGGAAGAGAGATTGTGCCTGCCACAGCTCCTCAGAATTTCGGGGATTTGTATTGGCCTCCCTGAACTGCTGCCTCTTCTCTTATAGGTTGAGGACCTTTCAGGAATTAATTCCATTGCTTCTTCCATTGCATTTTTTTTTTGTATCCTGTATGATTCATGGATTGGTAACGTAACCTTTTTTTTGTAAGAAATCATGTGCAGGAGAAATTGTAACTGGTTGTCGGTTGAAGACCTTCATGTCTACATGATATCTTAACCACATGGTGTGACATGTGCAGGGAAATGGAACTGGTTGTCGGTTGAAGACCTTCTGTTACATTATCTTTTTCACATGGTGACAGTGTGGGTATGTATGGATGTCTGGTTCTGTTTCCTTATCTTTTTCACATTGTGATAGTGTGGAACTGTATGGATTGTCTGGTTCTGTTTCCTTATCTATTTCACATTGTGATAGTGTGGAACTGGATGTATTGGTGTCTGGTTCTGTTTCCTTATCTTTTTCACAATGTGACAGTGTGGAACTGTATGTATGGGTGTCTGGTTCTGTTTCCTTCCACAGCAATGGCTGTCTGAAAAGCCCTCTGTCGGGTGTGGGCACATGCGCAGCGTTCAGCTCAATACCTCAGCCACTGCATCACCTTCACTGAAAAGAGGTAAGAAGAAATGATGAGTTTTGTCACGAGATGCTTGGGATTCAGTTTACATTAAACGTCCAGTTGCATGTACGTGATTGTTAAGTCATAGAAATTAAATCATTTTACAGTTTACCAGTCGTCACTGATGTAACCAAACAGGAGAGGGTGATAAGGGAGAATTGTCTGGCTGCCTCTAGAAATTGTGTGAGAGTGGGGAGGACGCCTCAGCTGGACCTTTTTTTCTTTTTCCTTTTTTTTTTCTTTTTTTTAAGGGTGAGGGCTTCTTTTTCTCTCTGCATTTTCATCTTCCATACCTCTCCCAGTGGCATTCTCTGCAGTTCCTTCCAGCCTCCCCAGTACACCATCTTCCATACCTCTCCCAGTTGTCATTCTCTGCCCACTTCCCCTCTCCCAGTGACACTCCTGTTGTTCATCACACACCTCCTGGTTCTCTGCACACACCTCCTGTTACTCTCACACACACTTCTCTGTTGTCATCTTCCACACCTCTCCTGTTGTCACAGTTCATCACATACCTCTGTCACACACACCTCCCGTCTCCCACCATTCTCCCGTTCATCACACACCCTCCTGTTGTCTCTGCACACCTCCTGTTGTCACACACACCTCCTGTTGTTACACACACCTTCCTGTTGTCACACACACCTCCCATTGTCACACACACCTCCTGTTGTCACACACACTCCCTGTTGTCACACACCCTCCCGTTGTCACACACACCTCCCGTTGTCACACACACCTCCCGTTGTCACACACACCTCCCGTTGTCTCACACACCTCCCGTTGTCACACACACCTCCCGTTGTCACAGCCTTGGGCACCGACAGACTGTAGGGACCATTCATACCAAGTCATGAGGTGGCCCATTAGAGGCGAGGCCACCTGGCAGAGGAGGCACTGCCTTGTTGTGGAGTCATTTCGGTGCAGTTCAGTGGTACCTGTGTGTGATCCGACGCAACGCAGTACACCGCTTGCCCGGCTTCTTCCTGACTTCGATGTTTGTCTGCTCACAGTGCCAGCGTGGGTTGGATGTCCCCATCTGGAGGGTGCCACTGTGTCCGTTTGGTGACGGTTCCCATGAACTTGCCGACACTGAAGTCAGAACTCACGACAAACGTTGATTTGGAAGAGAAATCAGAACTTACATCAATGGGTGAACGGGGCATAAAAAGCCACAGAGTGTTTTTTTTTTTTTTTTTTTTTTTTTTTTTTTTTTTTTTTTTCAAGGTATGTCTCAGTGAGTTTCCTGTAGTTTGAGCCCGTATGATAGGGCATTTTCTCTTTGTTTCTCTTCGTAATGCATCCTGGAGTCAAACAGGATTTGGAGATACAGACACCTGCAGTGCTGGTCAGGAAATGTGACCAACACTCTGAGAGAAACATTCATGAAGTGGATGGACCTCGACTGTGTGTTTTTGGCCATGCCATTGGAGCCCTCACCACGCTCAATAGCAGAAGGCGGGAACCAGCCGAGAGGCTGACACATCCCACAAATATTTCCCCCCATGGGACTTAACCCTACATCTTGCCAGCCTGAAGCTCACAAAGCTGAGTACTGCACTTTAAAGGCTGGTCTCTTGTCGCTGTTGCGGCATAGTTTCACGGATGGGGGGGGGGGGACAAAGTGGGAACATGATGTGAACAAGCTCATACACCCTCGGTAAGAAAGATTGCCTTGGTTATCATGCCTTGTCTCTTTCCTCTCTCTCTCTCTAGCACTCATGTTTTTGTTTTGTTTTTCTCCGTTTTCATGTGTTGACTTATTTTGTTTTGCCTTTCTCTTTTTTCCTTTTCCTTTTTTTTTCATTTGTGTGTTTTTCACTTTCTTTTTTTAGCGTGTTTCTCACTCGAATTTTCTTTGCGGACTGGTAGTTTGAACAAAAGAAGTCATGCATAATCAGCTACCCTCGTGGAATTGAAATTGGTTTGTTCGTTCTGTCTGTGATTTTTCTTTTCTTTTTTTTTTTTATTTCTTGTTGACTAAATCCTAAGCAAACTGAAAAGTGATGCATTCATGTTCTGAAATATTAAGCAGCTGTTACGAGGGATGTTAATGGCAGCGACTCGCTGTGCTTACGTTTTCAGCATCATTTGGGATGGGCTCTTCAGTTGGAGATTCCGGTGTGTCTTGGTACAAAGCGTGTCGCAAAATGGTCTCTCCACTGTCATGGACCAGTTTGGGGGTGAGTTCTCGTCGACTTCCGTTGAATGTCTCGGGGTCTGGTTGATTTCTTCGGTTCATTTTATTAGTGTGTGTGTGTGTGTGTGTGTGTGTGTGTGTGTGTGTGTTACTTCACCACTCTGTTAGTGGCAAGCTGACATTGTCTACACCATTATTTCAAATTGTGCGTGTGTGTGTGTGTGTGTGCTTCTCCACATGCCTGCATGTGTATGCACACATGCACGTCGAACCTGACAAAAAAAGAAAGAAAAAAAAAAAAAAAAAAAAAGAGAAAAATAAGAAAATGAACAAGAAGTAAACTGAACACAAACTTGGCGTTGCAGCTCTGAGTCTGGAAGAGTCGGTGGCTGACAAGATTCTGTGGGACTGCCACGTGCTGCAGTCCTGTGTGTCAGCGGTGCCGCAGGAACCTGAAGGGGGATCCTCATCAGCAGGTAATCCTTCACTACTTCACAAATGTTTTAATTGATGTATTGTTATTTCATATCTGTTGGCATGACTTTTGTTGGCATAGACATTGAAACTGTCACTTAATTTTTCCCTTCAGAAAGAGCTTTAAGAAAAAATCTGCAGTGGTGTTTAAACCAGGGACCATCAACAATCCATTTGTGTCTTCTGATCACTGATTCGCAGCACTGTTTGGCTAGGGTGAAAGTTTTTGTAGTATTTGCACAGCATGATTTTTTCGTTTTTGTGAAGAATGTTGCTAGCGTTGTACCTGATTTGGTCGTTTTAATCATTCTCTTGTTTTTGCTTGTGAGGATCTGTATTTCTCTGTGAAATCTTAGAAACAGTTCTTTCAGTTCTTTTTTTTGTAGTTGGTTTTGTGCCATGGGGGTTGATAGCAGCCGAAGTCATCCATACAGTGGCTTTGTTGTTGTTGTTGTTGTTGTAGTTGTTTTCTCTGTCTCTAGCAAAAATACAAAAAGAGTTTGCAATCCTTCAGAACTGAAGTTTGGTTTGCATATAGGAAAGAACAGTAAACACTTACCGGGTGTGGATGTTCAGATGTTTTTAATGGCAGAGAGCAGACAGGACACACACATACTCACACTCACACACACACACAAACACAGACTCACACTCACACACACACACACACACTCACGTGCAGGGTTGGTTTCTTTATATATACAATCAATAAACAGTGATCATCCCATGTCATGAACAGTCCAAGACCACCGCTGTTCAGAAATACAGCTGCTGTAACTTGATTTTTGTGTGTGTGTGTGTGTGTTTTTTCAGATTTTTGGTATGCTATAAGAGCGGGCCAAGGGGCATAACGTAGCCAAGTCCCAATCACATTATCCTAAAAATAAACATGCTGTAAAATAATCAAAATACTTGTACTGTAACTCAGCTTGCAGTATATCTGGTGGGGATAAATAATCATTTTTTTTTTCGTCTCCTGTAAAATTTGATTTTCAGACTTAGAGCAGTTGTGTTTCCAGGCAGCGACTTGAGATGATTCATTCATCTGTGGTGATTGCTACACATAACAGCATTTTTTCTAATGGAAAAAAAAAGATTGTAGACGTGACATTTGGGTTGCTGAACGATACCCAGACATTGACTGCTTCCTGAAGACTCTCGGTGCTGGCGCCGAGACAGGATAATCGTGCCTTTGCCTGTTATCTCCCTTGTCTATGATTCGCAAGGCGCGTGTATGCAATGAGGTAAAGAAAAAAAAAGAGAAAGAAAAGGAAAGTTTGTTCTCTCGCTGTTTTCAGATTTCATTTTTGTTGGTTGAGAGGTGTGAGAACGTTTTTTTTTTTTTTTTCCCTGTCCTGGAGATTGAAATATGTAAATTAGTAGATTACTCTGTGGAAGAGTACCTCTCTCACTCCCTGTGACTTTCCATGTAAACTTTATCGTCAGTCTCCCGCCCTCTCTGCCACTATCTTGGTCACATTCACTTTATTATTTTCAGTTCTCTTCCCTCCCTACCCTCTTATGTTTCGTACACAGACATTGTATCATTATCATTTTCCCCTCACTCTCTTTGTACCCACTTCTTTTCGTGTACACATTCTCATTTATTCTTACCTGAAAAGCTTTTTGAAAACAGCATGCATAAAGTTGCAGAATATGTCTTTTTCATGTGATGAAATATTGTTACGAGTGAGTTAAATGAAGCATGTCCATCTGGTGAAGAAGGGAAAGTGAACTCTTTTGTGTTCCAACAGTAATGCAGTTGGTGATCTCCCTTCAACACCTGGCGACTCACTGCTCCCAGTGGGCGGCCACCTGTGACCGCGACACGCCGCTGGTGCACGACCTCCTGTCGCAGCAGACGGAGCATGTGCGCGCCATCGCCGCGCAGGTGTCTCACCTCTTACAGGTGGGTGTGGTTAGAGCTGTTCTTGATTGGGTTTGCTGCCGTCACTGTTTTCAGACCATGTGTGCATTAATCTCAGGATTTTGCAGGTTGTTGTTGTTGTCATTCCATCTGTGCAAAAATGAGGCAGAAGAAATGAAAGACCTTCAGCTGTAATTTGACCTCCCCTGGAACTATGAATAAGTCTTTTATACTGTTGCATGGTGGGCAGGGCTTTGAGACGTTGGGTTGAGGTTTGATGTGTGGACTGATCTGAGTCACCTGGGACTATGAATAGTTCTTTTATACTGTTGCATGGTGGGCAGGGCTATGAGACGGATTTGAAGAGTCTGGTGCAGGAAGCGTCCTCTAAACTATCGGAGGAGGTGCTGGGTCTGTGTCGCACCTGTGGTCAGCTGGCGCTGGCCACCAAGGCCCGCATCGTTCGTCTGGAACAGTTCACCAGGACTCTGCCTCGTCACAGGTGAGTGATTCACTGTCAGCATTGGCTTTGTTGGTCTGGAACCAGTCATCTGTGGCTCTGTTTCGTCACAGGTGAGTGCTTTATTGTCAGCACTGGCATTGTTGGTCCGGAACCAGTCATCTGTGACTCTGCTTCGTCACAGGTGAGTGCTTTATTGTCAGCATTGGCATTGTTGGTCTGGAGCAAGTCATCCATGACTCCGCATCGTCGCAGGTGAGTGCTTTACTGTCAGCATCCGGTGGCAGGGGAGTGAAAGAGCTTGACTGGTTGCTAAATGCCATCAGAAAATCGTTCGGGCTTTCAAAATTTTCTGTGAGTTAGCCGTGATGATAACATTTTTTTTTTCTGCTGCCTCAGGACTACAGGTATGTTTTTCTAGTCAGATGCATCATTCTTTGTTCTAGTCTAGTTTTGTGTTTCTTTAAGATGTGAGATTGGCATTCTAGTCACGTAGTCTGTGAGACAGTTGTTCAAGGCATTTTGAATCATTCCTTATTCTTATGTGCAATAGATCATACATTATGATTTTACCTGTGATTGTAAATTGTGTGCTTGACAGTTGTGCAGTAACTGCGAAATTTCCAATGCGTGTGTGTGTGTGTGTGTGTGTGTGTGTGTGTGTGTGTGTGTGTGTGTGTGTGTGTGTGTGTTCATGGATCATAGAATACTTCTTTGCTGTGCAGTGCATGGTTAAAACCTTGGTGGAATGGGTTCAGATTAGGCTACAAGCTTAACCTGTGAACTAGTCCAATAGGCTGCTTTAAAAAAAAAAAAAAAAAGAAAAAAGAAACACCTGTTGTCACCTCTGACACCTTTGCCCTTCTTTTACTGATGCCCTGTTCAAGGTGTTGATTGTGGTGATGAGGCCCATAGTCAGGTGGCTGGAGCGTTAGGCTGCATAGCTGACGATCATGAATCTGAAATTCTCATGGAATCAGAGGATGTTTCCCTGTTCGTTCTGTGTGCTCTGTGCTGTCATGTCTGCTAGATGATTCGGTGTCGTGGGCAGCATCTCTTTGGAGTTGTGGGCATGTGTTTGTTTTTCTTTAAGGAAGCAAGAGTTACCCTACTTGTTTGTTGTTTATGGTTCACTGTTCCCTGCCTCATTTCATCTTTACTTTCAGAATTTTTTAAGCTCAAAAACCCTCTCTACCCGCCTTGCGCTTACTGTGTACGTGATTCTGTTCAGGGATGTTTAAAGCAGCTGAAGGAGAGGGTTGGGATCCACCTTCTGTAATGCCATGTCATAGACATAGTGGCCCTCCAGCAGTTTATGTATTGACACAGCCATTGAGGTGTAAAAAGTGATGAAAATGGAGCGTGTTCACAGGCGATATAGAGCACGATCTTTCGGTTTTTTTTTTTTTTTTTTTTTTTTTTTTTTTTTTCAATCTTATTTTCAGTATGTGACAGCAGCATTAGATGAGATTGTCGAAAATGGGCTTGACTGACCTCTGACAATTTCTGCATTGACATTCACTGACAGTTGGTTCTGATGAGATAGAGATTTAAATATTCTGTGATGAGAAGCTGCTAGTGTGAGGAGACTGATGAGAGAGGCAGTCGCCAGAATGCGTTCAAGTCTTCCGCAGAATCTTGGAAAAATAAACTTTCATAAGAAATATTCACCATGAGAACTTTTATCTGCAAAATAATCCAGTGAGAAACCTCAGACGTTCAGGTCAGACCGGTAGATTCAGGGAGATGATGGCGATAGTGATGGCTGGCTGACTGTGGTGATGTTGGCTGGCACCTGAAAACAGGTGTGCTAAAGCCTTGGTGATTGTGGGGATGTTGCCAGTTGAAACCGCAAGGCGTCGCGAGCCATCGTTTATTGTTGTGATGTTAGCAGTTGAAACCCGAGGCAATGTGTGTGTAGCCGGTAACAGGTGTGTTGAGCTTGGACTGATTATGGCAGTGTGTGTAGCTGGTAACAGGTGTGTCGAGCTTTGACTGACCGTGGCAATGTGTGTAGCTGGAAACAGGTGTGTTGAGCTTGGACTGACTGTGGCAATGTGTGTCGCTGGAAACAGGTGTGTTGAGCTTGGACTGACTGTGGCAATGTGTGTGGCAATGTGTGTCACTGGAAATAGGTGTGTCGACCTTGGACTGACTGTGGCAATGTGTGTCGCTGGAAACAGGTGTGTCGACCTTGGACTGACTGTGGCAATGTGTGTAGCTGGAAACAGGTGTGTCGACCTTGGACTGACTGTGGCAATGTGTGTAGATGGAAACAGGTGTGTTGAGCTTGGACTGATTGTGGCAGTGTGTGTAGCTGGTAACAGGTGTGTCGACCTTGGACTGACTGTGGCAATGTGTGTAGATGGAAACAGGTGTGTTGAGCTTGGACTGACTGTGGCAGTGTGTGTAGCTGGTAACAGGTGTGTCGACCTTGGACTGACTGTGGCAATATGTGTAGCTGGAAACAGGTGTGTTGAGCTTGGACTGATTATGGCAATGTGTGTAGCTGGAAACAGGTGTGCCAAGCGTTCAGTGATATTTGGGTGATGTCGACAGCTGAGACCAGAGGTGTGCCAGGCGTTTCTCAGCGGCTGTGACCGACTGCTGGACCGCACCCTGCAGAGGGACGTGAAGACACTGAGCATCATGAGGGAGTGGTGTCCCACCTGTCCGACTCCTCCTCCCTATCTCAGGTAGGTCGCGCTGCCTTTGATGTTTGTAATGATCTTAACGCGGGTTTATGCAGGTGCAGGAGTTTGCGTGTATGGACACTTCTTGGTTAAGCCTCATTTGTGTGTGATTTTTTTTTTTTTTAATGCATGTATTCTGTCTCTTGTCTCTTTCTCTGTCTGTCTGTCTCTGTCTTTCTCACTGTCTGTCTCTTTTCTCTCTCTCTCCCTCCCTCCCTCCCTCCCTCCCCCCAAGTATTTCCATGCTTAGCTTTTCATAAGAAATGTTGAATGATATTTCTAGCACTCTTTCTGTTCCAATATTTAAATCATTGTCATGATCATCTGGGGGAATCTGGCCATCAGGAGTGGTGCTATCTTGGTATAAGTTAGAAGAGCGCTTTCAGGGGATCATAGAGAACTGCACTAAGATCAGACAGATCCTTCATCAGTCCTTAGGTCCAGGTCTATACAACGATCCCACACCAAAACTTAATGGGACAGTCCTCATGCTGTTTCATCTTTCTACTGAATTTTGTCAAAATCAGCAGAGCAGTTTTTTGCCTTACCTTGTGGAATGGATCCTGCACTCAACTGATAAATACTGAAAGTTTCGTGCTTGAATGACTGACTGGTGCTGAGAGTATGACAGTTAAAATGATTGAATTATGCTGAGAGTATGACAGTTAAAATGATTGAATTATGCTGAAAGTATGACAGTTAAAATGATTGAATTATGCTGAAAGTATGACAGTTAAAATGATTGAATTATGCTGAAAGTATGACAGTTAAAATGATTGAATTATGCTGAAAGTACAATGAAGTCAGGACTGCGTCTGTAAAGGAAATAATTTGGAAATCCTGACCACAGAAAATTTTTGAAGAGTTGTCTCCAAATTTGGGAGATTGTGTTTGGGTACTGTGCAGATTGGCAAGTTTAAATTTCGCTTCCTAGATTGTCTTCTGTCCGCTGTAATTTCGCTTCCTAGATTGTCTTCTGTCCGCTTCCTAGATATATTCAGGAAACCAACATTTTGTCTTTGGTTCATCTTTGTGAATAACTTATTTTTTAAAACCTGATTAACTCAAAGTGAGTATCTTGGAGAGAAAATGACATGCAGATTTCACTATCACCTTGTTAATTTTGGATGCAAAATCCTAAAGTGACTGTAGCGTTTACAACACACTCTTCAGACATGGAAGTCTGAAAAGGTGACTTCCTGTTTAACCATAGCTACCAAGAGTGTATTATGCAAACAAAAACAAAAAAAAAAGGAAGGAAAAAAGTTAGAAGAAAAAGAATTAAGTAAATGATAAATTATGCTAATATCTGAAAGTAAATCTGAGAAAACCAGATGAAAATTGCTGGAAATAGGATTTGCTGGATGGATTCAATGATGATGGAACTGTGTACTAATTCAAGTGGCATAAGATTGACATAGCCTTGTGTGTGTGTATTGTGTGTGTGATTATGTATATTGTGTATGTGTAGTGTGTGTGTGTGGCTGTGTGTGTGTATATTGTGTGTGTGTGTGTGTGATTACATATTGTGTGTGTGTGTGTGTATGTGATTACATATGTGTGTGTGTGTGTGTGTGTGTTCAGATGTTGAAGTAAGGCTCCAGCAGGAGGGAGAGAGGGAGGGAAAGGTGTGGGAGTGGGGGATCTTTGACCTCATGCAAATGATGCAAGTACTGTACAGAGCTAGGCATGTGCTGTATCACTACCAACACAAAGGTGTAGAGGGCCAGCCACCACCACAGCTCATACCTGTTCGAAACAAATGTGAATCGAACATGATTGTTAAGTCAACGGAATGGCAACGGGAACTGCTCCAAAGCTTAGGACACTCTTTCCCAGAGGGTAAGATGAATCATCTTTTATGAAGGTGTGTGAATGATAGACCCAGAACCAGCACACTGGTTTTCTGGTGACAGAACCACCTGTGTGAATGTCCAGACAATCAGAAACGTTGCTTTTGTCGAATGTATGAAGAGAGTGACATGTAGGCGTGGATCACAGGAAAGTGTGTGTATGACGCAGGTGTTGAGCGGTGTGGGTCAGGGTGTGGGCCGCACTGTGGCGTGCACCAAGCAGCTGCTTCAGGCGTGCCAGGAGGTTCAGGTCAGTCAGAACTGTGGTCTGTACCACCTGGACCACCTGTTGTCTGTACACCTTGTATACAAACACCTGCTTCATTTTAATGCTCTTTGTCTTTCAGCAGTCCAGTCAGTAGTAATGGCTTTAGCGAGGAAACTCGCCCTGCAGTACGACTACATTGCTAACTTTTTAACCGCTTGGGGGTGCTTTTCAAAGCCATGTCATGTCTCGTTAGACAAGTCTCTTTACTCTAGTGCTAGAAAACAATGCTTTTGCGCTTGCTGTTTTGTTTGCCTTGCTACACAAGATGAGTTGGCTGGAAAATAGTATGCATAGCGACTGGTCTCATGATTTGGATGTAGAATACATTCCTCACTTTGATGGTGCACTCTCCACTGTAAATTCAATTCATGTTAAGGCTTTCTGACATCAGTACTTCAGTGGGGAGTGTGAAATCCTAAGTAGAATCAAGTTTGTCACAGAGTCTGTGAGCAAGAGTGAATTCTTGATGGCAGTGACGAACAACAAAAGCAAAAGAAAAATTGTATCTAAAGGAGATGGTTTGTTGCGGAGCACACAACCATCACCTTTGCTCTATTTTTCTGATCAGTTTTTTGCTGTGCGAGTGTCTCCCCCTTAGAAGTTGAGCTTGTCCAACTCTCCAAACTAGGCGAGTATTTGCCCAGGTGCTCACTCATCTAGGTAGTCACACTTGTCCAAAGTCATAAAACGAGCAGTTGAAAGAGACTTGCCTAATGTGACATCAGCTTCACGCTGTGTACAGAACTGATTTTTGACTCAAAGGTGTATCTAAATGAGACGGTGTGTAGTTTCCTGTTTCGAGAGTGTGTGTGTGTTTGAGTATGTGTGTGTGCGTGCGCTCATGTCTGTATTTTCGTTGTCAGTTTTCACCAGTTTTCCGGTCTGGATACGTAGGTGGCATGGTGTCCCTCCCTGCATGGGTGCACACACACACACACACACACACACACACACACACACACACACACGCATACACTCTCTCTCTCTCTCTCTCTCTCTCTCTCTCTCTCTCTCTTCTCACACTCACCGCGCACACTCACACACACACACACACACACACACACACACACACACACACACGCCCAGTGGCACTCACATATGCTTGTTTACGCTTACAGAAATAGCATTTACATGTGTAAGCTTTGAAATCAGTTTGATAGAACAAGTTCAGATTTCAGAGCCATGCTGAGTCACAAATTCACAATGTTGTTCAAGGCACTGGGTGGGGGCTTATGCTTGAGGGTGAAGAGCACCGCTTCAGTTGTTTTTTACCTTCCAGAATTCCACCTTTGTGTTGTGTACACTCACTTCGAGACAGGTAGCGCTCACTGGCTCTGTATTATTTGAATTCACATTTCTGAAATCGACATCAACTTTCTTGCTGATGTAGCTGAGGGCTGCTTTTGTGTGTGTGCTGGATTGGTTCTTCTTGCTTCTCCCTTGCTGCTGCCTGAGGCTCTGGCCACACTGCAAGCTGTGAGGTGCTTCGTGAGGAAAGGTGCGACACCAGTTACTGTGGAGGTGGCCACACCATGAGAAATAGCCATGTTGGTGGCGCTAGCGGTGAACGACGGTGATATCTCCAATGTTTAGCAGTGTTCTCTGTTAACGTCACCTGTACGGCTATCCTTCATGGTGTGACCGCCTCTACAGTGACTATGGTTCTCATGCAAATGGCACTGGTAGCTGTAAACGCTTTTAATCCTCTTGCATTTGTTTCGCCATATTGGCCGCTGTGTTTGTCTCCCCTGGTGTTCATTACAACTGCAACCGGCCGCACATGCACACTGCGACCTTGTTTTAAGTCAGGGCCGTCCAAAATAAATGAGCATTCCTGAGAGGTGTGCAGTGAAATCTTAGCAGTAGTGTGGGGGAGAGATTCATTCACAAGAGTGGGGTTGTGAACTGACCACATTTCATTGATTGCTAAAAAAGAAAAATATGAATACTAAGAGCAGTTTGGGGCTGAAAAATACAAATGCAAGAGGGTTAATGTGGCCACCAGCCACGCGCAGCTCAAAGCTTCTCCATCTCAAGTCCACAGCATAGCAGCTTGAAGCGTGGCCAAAGCCTCAGAGCGATTTCCGTGTAGCTGCAAAGCTTGGGAACTGTAGGGGGGTGGGCCTTGCGTACGTGCTAGGTGGAGGTGGACTGTAGTGTGGTGGAGGGCAGGCGGTCCACATCCTCCCTCAGCACCGACCAGCCCCAGTATTGCCACGCCTATTACCGGCGCCTGCAGGACCTGCACGGCCAGGTGTCTCACCTGGCGGACACTGCGGGCTTGCTGGTGCAGGAAACCAAGCTGGCGCTGGAAGTGGGTCTCTGTTGTCTGACAGGTGGAGCTTTTCGAAGGGTCGGTCGGCTTTTGGGCACTGTCGTAACGCTCAGGTTTGTCCTGCTTTTCTGAAACTTGGCAAGTTGCAGAGATAAAGTGAAAAATGAGAAATGGTGAAAAGAAATCTTGGGGTAAAATAAAAAAAAGATTCAGAGAGGGAGAAAGAGGGGGGAAAGTGCGGCAGTGGAATCCGTGGAGTGCTGGTTGTGTGCTTAGCGTGCAAACACACATCAGCATCATGAAGTAAAGTGTTAAGTTCTTTTGCAAGAAGAGCAGGCCATCACCGTTTTGTTTGGTTTGTTGATGGCCAAACAATGTCATGCAGTCTCAATATGCGTTGGCTAGAAGTTGCAAAAAAAAAAGAAAAAAGATTAAAAAAAAAGATGGCTGAAGACTTGCACACAAGTGGTCCTTGCTCTGGTCAGATCAAAAAGTGGACGGAACACCACTGGACACTCAGAATTATGTCGCCAATTTGAAGGAAAGTTTCAAAATTACTCTGGTAATAAAGGGACAGAGGAAGGGGTGCAGGGAAGGTGGGATACCTCCCTACCCCATAGAATTTACAAGGATGGTTGCCTGTCTTCAGTGGGGACCCTGGACACTTCAGAATTGCAGACTCACCAACACCCTGTGGTTGTGTCTGGATCAGACGAAGGACATGACTTTCATAGAGCGTCTGGCAGCATGTGATAGAAGTTAGTAGCTCAGTCACCTCGACTCCATGCCAGTATCTCGCTTGTATTCCCATCAGCTGCCCAAACTGTAACTGATTTGCATCTGCCTGGGTACATTGGCCTGAATCTCACTGTAGAAATGTCCAAGTGATGAGCTGAGAATGACTGAATAATAATAATAATAATATAAAATACTTATATAGCGCCTATTCTCGGTTAGACGCCAAGCTCTAAGCGCTTTACAATCAACACTCGTTTACACAACGGGCTGCCTACCTGGGTAGTGTGCCGACTGAAGAGCTGCCAGCTGGCGCTTCATTCAGTCGTTTCCCGTGTCATCCAGTCAGTATCGCTCAATATCGATTACTCATTTTCCTTACTTCCTTCATTCTTTCCATTTCTCACTCAGGGTGAATGCTATGTGTAACGTGTCATCCATACCAACGGCCAAACTGGTCTACTCTTCCGAATGTTGGTGATGGGATTTTACGTGTGTGCAAGATGTTATGCGTGCGTTCACACACGGAACCTCGGTTTATAGTCTCATTCGAAGGACTGTATGGGAAATGGAGTCAGAACCAATGTTAACTCCGAGGGAAAAATCCCCCTGTACCGAACGCCCCGGCGGAGGTTCGAACCCGCAACCCCAGGTTCACCAAGATTGCGAGTCAGGCGCTCTACCAACTGAGCTATTCCGGCTCCGACTGATGCAGTATGACAGTGCCCAGGGGTCGATGGGTCCTCTACTCCACTTAGTGCTTTGCCATGGAACTGCTATTATCATGACTGCACTGGGTGCAGCCTTCCAGTGAGTATCTCCACCATGAAACTGTGTATTGTCTTCTGCCCCAAGTCCAGCTTTTTTGTGGTGACCCCCCCCCCCCCCCCCCCCCCCCCCATGGAATTGTTTCTTGTACTGCACTGGCTACAGCCTTTCTGCTGTAACATCACCGTGGAAACCTATTTATTACCATACCACTCTGGCTTCAGCTTTTCTGACTAATTCATTTGAACAGCAAGAAATATTTCAGTTTCTTACATTTGTTGACATACTGCGCCAAGGAATTATGTTCTCGCATACCCTGTTGCCATTTTGTTTGTCCATAGTGAAAGAGACCCGTTGAACCAGTTCTATAGAAAACCTATTCAACCAGCTTTATACAAAAAAGTATTGAACCAGTTTTCAACCAAACATCACCAAAACAAAGCCAAAAGATGAACGTATGAAATGTTGGGGTGGAATCAAATGAAATGGTGGATGCTGGATACTTTGTTATTGCTGTTTTTAGATTGTTTCACAAGAAAAATCTTATAAAGTTTCTGCAGACATTACATAGGCATTGATGTGAAATGGTTTCATGTTGTTTTAACATCATTTGTCGTAGTCTGTGGAACCAAACATTGCTATAAAAGGAATAGTTTTGGTCTCACCCCGTACCCCTCTGACATTTTGCTTGTGTCTTTGTTAGAAGGACTGCTTCCTGAGAAATTGTTTTGCAAGTTCAGTTCACAGTGCGTCACACAGCTCGCACAGTTGTTTTGGTTTTAGAGTTTTCCAGTCAGGTGGACACTTTTTCCAAACAGTGTTCATCTTTAAAGCATGGTAGAGAGTATTTGCCATGAGTCTTGGCTTCGTTGTCACCTTTGCCAACGTTGTGGTTTCAACCGTAGGTTTCAAAGTGAGGGACTGAAGGCTGAAATTGAAGCAGTTTTTTTTTTTTTTTTTAAAAAGGAAAGATTTTATTCCTACAGACAAACAGATACAGGACAAAACATGATGCATTTCAACCTCTTGGGTCTTCTTCAGGCAAAAACACACACAACATGTAGGCCAGTGAAAGTGAAGAATGAGCAACCACTTCTCATATTCGGCACAAAACATTCAACAACAATGTTGCGCCGAATATGAGAAGATAAGTAGTTGCTTGTTCGTCGTTTTTATTGTCCTAAATGTTGTGAGTTTTTTGCCTGAAGAAGACCCAAGAGGTTGAAATGCATCGTGTCTTGTCCTGTAGTCCGTCTGTATTGTCAACTGTGACAGCTGCTTTGTCTGGCAGGACCAAGATTAAGGGAAAAAAAAAAAATGTGAACCAGTTTGAAGGCAAGTGGAATATGGCCCACAGCTGAAGTGGGATCCAGGTTAAGTGCTGTCAGTATGGAGAGAAGGTGACTTTTTTTTTTTTTTTTTTTTTTTTTTTTTAAAAATACAGACTGCCTCATCTAATCCCTGTGTATATTTGTATGATAACATTTATCATTCAGCTGTGGCGTACATGTGCCCCCTCCCCCAAACGCCCTTCTAGTTTTCTCTCCCCAGTACCCTTCTGCTGTTTCCAGGTGGCTTGTATTCATTGTAACTGATGATCGTTATCATGTGTAAAGTGTGTAAATGTGAAACAAGACAGAGATTGATAAAAAAAAAATGCCTGTACACTGTAATTGCTTACTTAACAACAGAGTAAAGTTTTGTTGTGGCTGGTTTGATAACTGAAGAGGAGAGGTTTCATGTAATGGTTCTTTTGGTAACGAAACAGACGTTCAGTGTGACTGATGGATTGTTAGTTAAAAATAGGAAAGGGAAACAAATTTGGGGAAGAGAAGAGGGGGGAGAGGAAAGAGTAATTCTACTGACTGACGAATGAATGAATCTGTTACGTTTGTAAGGTGCTGCATTCTGTGTTAACATGAAGGCTTGTGCCCATATCTGCGTTTACTCTGTCTGTGTTCTGATTGCACTTGAGCAGTAGGAACATCCTGGAGGATTTCTGAAGCGTGTAAAAGTGAGTTTCAGTCTGTTACTTTGAGTGGAGTTTGAGGGCCAGACGCCAAAGTCCTTAATGGCAGAATGTAGCAGCATCTGCTGCTTACATGTTGTCGACTAAAATAGTTTGTGGACCACAGTAGTTTATGGACCACAATAGTTTGTGTACCACAATAGTTTGTAGACCACAATAGTTTATGGACCAAAATAGTTTGACTAGTTTTCTGCAGCTCTGAAAGAGCCTTGTGTGGTCAGTTAGGCTATTTTAAGTCTAAAACTAAAAAAAAAAAAAGATTTTTTTTCATCATTTAGAAAATAATGCTTTTCTGAACATTTTCTGAAAATGATATTCCTTAAGATTGCTTATAACGAAAATGTGTTCGATTTTGACTGAGTAAACAAGGTGGATGCGTTGATTGGGTAAATGACAGACTTATCCTGATGTGTTGTTTTTTTGGAACTTCAAGAAGAAGGAAAAAACATAGACAATAAAAGTGAGTCTGTTGCGCTCTACAGGGGAGTACCAAGACCTGCGCCGCATCCACCGGTGCGCAGAACTGATCCGCAGAAAGTCGCAGCAGCTGCTTCATGGCTCCTGCCCGGAGAACACGTCCTTGTCTCTAAGCCTCCTAGACTCTTCTCTGTCTCCCCAGTCCTCTCACGCTGCAGTCGGCCAAGCCGGTGTGTTGGACTCCAGATGTTCCCCACAGGGACTCGATCTCCATCCTGTCTGATTCTCAGATGGAGCACGTAGACTTTGCAGCGCAGGAAGTGATCGGCTCGTGCCGTTCTCTGATGGAACATGTGGAAAAGGTGATCTCCCCTAAGGACAAGGGGGCCATGTCTGCGTGGAATATAAACGCATGCTGCCCGCGTTGCCCAGCAAGCTGGGCTGCAGTCCCATCATGCATCGGCAGCAGGCGTCGGCCAGGCGGAATGTCGCTGTGACTAGCAGTGCTGAGGACAGCTGAGTGTGTGTTGTGTTGATGTGGGGCTGTGGCCTGTTGATGTGGTGGGTGGCTGGGTAAGAAAGGAAGATGGGTAGAAGCTGACTGAGGTGGATTGATGTGGGGCTGTGGCCTGTGGTAAGAAAAGCCGACTGACCTCTCCCATAGATCAGCTTGATGATCAGGTCAACACAGTCACTGGCGCCATTTGGTTGGTTGTTTTATTCTGTTTTTTTGTTTATCTCTACATTAGGATAGTTTGTGATTCACTTGGTTCCATTCGTACCACCAAGGCGATGCTTTTGACTGGTAATCAGTCTTTCTTTGTTTCTTATTCTTCGTTTGAAAAGATCACTGTTAACTCATGACAGACCTTAAACAATCCATCATTCAGTTCAAAAGACTCAAGTTAATTCACGGCAGGCAGTGTCAAAGGTTTTGAATTGTTTCATGTTTTTTGATACAGAAAGGAGCGACGGAAGACATGGACACACACACCTTCACCTCTCTATCTGTGTTATTGTGTTATTGGGGGGGGGGGGGGGGGGGGGGGGGGAGTGTCATGTAGGGCATTATTTTGGTGAATAGACAGGGGTTTATTACCTCGGTGTATGTTCTCGTACTGACGCAGTTTGCTCAGTGTATTTATTTTACATGACAATGTATTTCCTGCATCGGTTTCTTGTCAGTGTTTGCTATACATTTGAAGTGGCTTTGCTGGCTGCTGAAACTGATAAATTATTTCAGTTATTGGTGGAGATGATGACAGACGACTGGAGTGGTTCTTCACACTTGCATGAGTTCACTGCGATTCACAATGTGATTTCTGCCAGGACACTTTATTAACAAGTTTATGTCTGGAAGGAGCTGGTGGTTTTATGCTGTTGAAACTTTGTATCCTCAAAGTGTGGTGATTCCATTCAAGAGAGAAAGTCTGCCCAAGGACTGTGCAAAGAATGTCATCAGGAAAATATAACTTGATGAACAACGATGAAGGTGCGCGGCAGAGGACAGTGATCCTCTAGGGAAGGGAGGGGAGGAGTGGGGGGGCAGGGGGGGGATATCAACGCCATCTGGATGTGTTCAAATACCATGACATTAACTACCCAGTCAAAGATGGAGATACTACACACATTTCTTGAAACGGATTAAAGAGATTTTAAGACTTTTCTCTTTTTAATCAGCTACAAATCCTGCTTTGTGTACATATTTCTGGAAACGGATTAACGAGACTTAAAATGTTTTCTTCGTAATCATCTACAAATCCTGCTTTGTGCTGTCAGCAATTGCTAGAGTTGACCTCATATGCTCAATTTGGATTAAATCTGAGAGACGTCAGGAAGAGACAGAAGTAAGAAGTTTTTACGGCAACATGGGTCAGCCTCCTGGACTGTAGCACCTGGTGCATCCTCTTTGTTTGATTGGTCGTTTCACTGCGGCTAGTGTGTAACAGTTATTTTTTGATTTTTTTTCCTTTAGCCCAGACAGTGATCCTCTAGGGTAGGGAGGGGAGGAGTGGGGGGCAGGATCACTTACACACACACTGATTAACCCAGGCACACTCGCAACCTGCATGTTGTGCATGTGTGCGTATGACTTAAGGGGGGTGGGATGGAGGGGAGGGGTGTGGTGAAGAGGACAGTTATGGGTTTTTTTTTTTTGTTTTTTTTTTTCCCCCCAGATCATTTGTGGAAGAGATTTAATCAAGAAATGCTTTTTTTTTTGTTTTGTTTTTGTTTTTTAATGTAATGCTTCAGTTTGATTCGTCACTCATATTCGTTAGAAGTGTCCGCTATTCTTCATTGTGTGAAGTCTGCACTGACTTCAGAGAGAAAGTAATGTGCTGTCAAAGGATTGTCAGAGGCAGTGAAAGGAGGTGGTGGTGGTTTATATCTTAAGTGTCAACTGAAGTTGCTTCTTTGTCAGTCCAGTCATGTGTTCATCGGATGGAGTGGTGGTGTGCATTTATCGTAGGTGACCCAGGTCAGGCTGTATGTGTTCAAATGTCCACTGCCAAAGACTCGGAGGATTCCATTCTTCATCTCAATGCTGTTGTGCAATGTTGCTCATGAAGAGTGATTACTGTGAAAACTGTCGCATGTTTGTATGATTGCTTTGATTATTTATTGCTGTGCCCTCTGACATAAACTTTGGGGGGTAGATGAAGGGGTACGGCAGGCTGTCCACTTTAGCGTGCATGTCTGTTGACACAGTGTCTCACTCTCTGTACAATGTGCATTTCTTTTCAAATCAGAGATGTTTTATTTTGGAAAGTGCCCAGTTATTGATTGACATGTGGAGACAAAATGAGCCGATGGTATCATACTGTAGGTTATGTGGGGGATCCATGTTTAGTCGTCGAGTGGCTTACAAAGCAGACTTTGCAGGGTGCAGACTGGGAGAGGGATAGGGAGGAGCTGTGTTTCCTCCAGTGGTGGGAAAGCCAAACTTGGCAGGTGGAGGTGGGGGTGGGTGGGTGATCTTGTTTTCAGTTTTGTTGAAGAGATTGATGAACAAAAATTCCGGCAGTGCTCATTCTATCACCGAGACTGTCGATGGTGTAAGCACATTAAATCCCCTTGCAGCTGTCATGAAGGTTGGCCATCATGGGCCAGTGCATGTGTGGATGTCACCAGTGTTAACACCGCACACTAGCGTGGCTGATTCTTGGAAGTTTTGAAGCTGGCTGCCTCAAACATGTAGAAGTGGGAAGCCTGTAGTGAGGCACCCATGCTGTGCCTGCAGGAGAGCTCAGTGGAAGTGTGCTTCGCTTGACAAGTGTTCACTGACGGTCAGGTAAACAAGCAAACTCTTTCAGTACCACACATAGGCTTATGCAGTACCTGTCTCCCAACCTGTAGTTAGTTCAGGAGCAACGTCATTGCTAAGGCTTGGAGACCAGTCCTAGGGGCTCCAGTTTATAGGAGATAGTCTTGCCAAAGCTGTGCAACAGAAACGGACAACGGTAGATGGTTATGATGTTCTTGAGGATGGCTTTGACAGTAGCTACTGCTGCTACCCTGGGAGACTGATAGAACGACAGGCTTGGTCTTAGGCTTACAGAGGGCTTGGCAAGAACTCTGACGAGACCTCCAAAGCCTGTACCTGAACTGACTAGGAAAGGTGGAGTGCAGGTGCATCAAATGTGTAGGTGCTTAAGTATGTAAAGGAACTTCTCCAAACTGTAGGGTAAACGCTTTATGCCTGTAACAGTGAACTGCTGCAGTTATTAAGTGGCGGCTCCAAGTGAGAAGGCAAGGCCTGTGCAGGAGTGTTATATACAGTGGAAAGAACATTCGGTGAAGAATCCTAGATTAACAGGAAATCAAAAGAGAGAGTCCTCCCCCCCCCCCCCCTTTTTTTTTTTTTTGTGTTTTTGTTTTCTCCCCATTTCCCTCCTCCTGCTTTTCCTCCTCACCTTTTCTCTTTCCATGGAAGAGTCTTCGCTTATCAAATTTGAAAATGTTCTCCTTGGAAGAAAGAAATGTGCAGGGGAAGGGGGGCTGTAAAATAGGATTTACCTGTTTCTGTTGCTTTTGGCTTGAAAGCAGCTCCCGATGGTGAATATTCATGTTGATACCTGTCTGTGTGCGTGTGCTGTGTTCCATGGTTTTGTGTGGCAGAATGGATCAGTCTGTTTTTTGTAACATCATCGTATTATTAAGAATTTCTCCACTTTTTAAATTGTAGAAGTGACCCTCAGATTTTTTAACAGAGGGTCCCAAGGGTTTCTCACTTTTACCTTACCTTACCTCTCGGTTTTAAATGCTGTAAGAAACACTGCACCACTTTATGCTGTGGAAAGGGGGATGGTTGGGAGGATGGACCCACCTTTAGTTAAGGCTGGCCAAGGTTGAGGCATTCGAACTGCTTCCTGGCTGGCACTGGGGTAGAGTCACCGTGACCATGTCGACAGAAGCGTGAGTGGTAGTCTGAGGCACAAGGTCGGGTCAGAATGTGACTTTCTGCGTAATGACAGCCAGTGTGGTTGAAGGCCAGTGGCACAACATCGACACAGTAGAAGAGTCTGGAGGTAGGAACAGATTCTGTATCATGTGTCTGAACTTTATAAGATTGGGTGACCTTAGAGATGGAAGGTCAAGGTCGTGACATTAGAGATAGAAGGTCAAGGTTGCAAATTGTGCCTGTGGAAGTTGGTCTTACTGCCCGTGGAAGCATTCCTAGTGTGGATTTTTGGTGGTGCCATGTGTGAGACATAAATACCTGACCTTTCTTTGAGCATTTGTTGCCGGTTTCATTCCCCAGATAATCTGACAATTTCTTCGCTTTGCTGTGGGTGTCAGAGGGAAATAATCTGATGACTGTCCCTAAATTTGCAGTCATTTTCAACACCAGATGATCTGACTACAGTCCCTTACCTGCTGTCATTTCAACTGTCAGATGATCTGATTACCGCCCAGCGGTTTGCTGTCAGTGTAATTGTTAGACGACATCTGATTACTGTCCCTCAGTTGTTTGTCAGAGTGTCAGATGATCCGATTATGGTCGCTCAGTTTGCTGCGAGTTAAAGTATTCAGATGACTCGGTAACTGTCCATTTTTTTTTGGTCTCTCTAAGCGTTACATGATCTGATTACTTGTCCTCAATTTGTTGTCAGTTGAGCTATCACATGATTTGATGTGTCCCTCAGTTTACTGTCAGTTTTAGTGCTGAATAATCTGATTACTGTTTCCATGTTTGTTATCGCTTTCTGTGTTAGATATCAGATAGGAGTTTCTTCAGTTATTGCTAGATCATCTGACAACTGTTCTGCAGGTGTTGTGTGTGTGTGTGTGTGTGTGTGTGTGTGTGTGTGTGTGTGTGCGTGTAAGTTAAAGGATTAGATAATCGGATAGCTATCCTTCAGTTTGTTGTTGTCAGTTTAAGTGTTAGATAATCTGATATCAGTGTCCCTCAGATAGATGTTTGGTTTTGGTGTTAGATGACTCAGATCATAACTTTCACCTTTAAAGAACCTTTTTTTTTTGGTGGGGCACTGTGGACATTGTACATGGAATACTGTGTGGGGTTATGTGAACAGTCATTGCTATTCCCTGTTACATTTCATGCTGCGTATTGATGCATCGCTGCATAAGTTGGGTTTGAAGAAACAATGCGTTTCCTTTATTGCTGTCATTATAATCATGAATGGTCCTTTGACTCCTCTCAACGATGCTTTTCCCGGCGCTGAGGTGGAAAGGAAGGAATTGTTTTGCTTTTTATTGTAGGCCTGTGGAACAAAGAACTGTTGTGGTGCTGATGCTTGCTTGCAAAGATTCTTCATGCTGGATTCGTCATGATATTTCAGGTTGCTGTTATTGTGATATTTGATGTCCCTGCTGAAGGAGCAGCTGCCGGTGTGTGCATGCCTGGGTGAAAGTTTCCTGCCAGGAGGTGGAAACGGGCCATTTGGAAAATGCAAAATAAGGAACTTTTTTTTTTTATTTGTTCATTGTTATTCATGGAGACATCGCTACTTTAGAGGCACACCTGACTATCTCCAAAATGGCGGATTTGAGAAATGTCCACTTGAAGTTTTTTAAAGGATGGCAGAAATCACAAGAGTACTTCTACAATGACAAAACTCACAGTGGTTCAAGTTCCAGATGTAATGTATAAGTGCTATTAGCAGCGTCAAACAGTATTCAATAGAAAATAAAAAACACACATTTACAAAAGATAGTCATTCCTTGCTTGAAAACTTCCTTGCTAGGGCTCTTCATAATTTGGAGCAAACAGACTACCAGTAGTAAGCCTGCTGTAGCGTGCTCTTTATCTGACCGTCCTGCACAGCGGCACAAGCCACATCTGGATTCCATTCTTGTAAACGGTGGTGGCACGCACTCTACTTGACATCTGGGTTAGCAGGTTTGAGGAACAGCGGACTACCACTCCCTAACCCTGCTGTGGCATGAATGTATACAAACTTCCTGCCTCAAAGTTTGGGCTACAGTTGAGCATGCTTGGTTTACCCAAGTCTGCCATAGAGAGGCGTGCGTATTAGTCAGTTATGTTGTGACCCATTTGATTACTAAGTCACATTTCTTAGCTATTTTGACTGAAAATAGTTTTAAAGTGAACAATACCTTGCAAATGTGATGGTTTTTTTTTTTGTTTTTTTTTTTTATTTATTTATTTTTTATTATATAGATTTTTGCCTTTTTTTTTTCAGAGACAAAAAAATGGAAAGAGACAAGCCCAGTAAGTCACTCATTCATTCCGATAAAAAGTACAATGACACATCCAGAGATACAAGAAATCATCTCACCTTTAATAGTTGTTTTTTCCATTCACGTTGATCCAGAAAGACAGAACTTTCACAAGGCACACTTTCACATGTTATTGTCACACACACCACCATTCAGCCTGACCATAAATGTTTATACAAATCAGGGAAACCGCCTTTCCTTGCAGCTGGCACTGTGCACAGCCAGTTCA
>JADBJO010003425.1:195000-205000 GCA_016801955.1 Conus betulinus
CATGCACGCAGGCACGCACACAAGAATGCAATCCTTGTAGTGTTGTTTGAACTCTAAATAGTTGTTTTATCCAAAACTTGTGCAAACATGTAGAGCTCTCAAAATGTACCTTTTGTCACTTATATGTTCAGCATTTAGTGAACAAGAAGTAAACATAGATATATATATTTCCAGTTCATAGTTTGTGTGTTTGGTGTGGAGTCCTTGAATGGAAAGATATTGGTCAGAAATACAGTGCATCCACATTCTCACACACACACTTCACATATAACAGTGCATCCACATTCTCACACACACACTTCACATATAAAGCTAAGCACAGTTTCAGTTTGCGACCAACACATTCACCGTTATATTTTTTTTCCCCACTTCAAATCCGTGTATGACACGTATACGCTCACATTTGCAAAGGAAAACACAAAAAAAAAAAAGAAAGAAAGAAAGGAAGAAAATTACCCAAACCAATAATCTATTCTTTCCGCGAAGAAGAAAAAAAAATAATTTAAAATCAATGATAACAAGGCACATCCCCCCCTCATACACACACACACACATACACTCTCTATCGTTTAAAAGAAAAAGAAGGAATTTTACTCCGACTGACCAAAACCGTTTTCTGTATAGCTCTTAATGGTTGCTTAGTTAAACATGCACTTGCACGCATGCCTACACCCAGAACTGACATTGTGCGATATTCTCGAAAGACGATTCAGTGCCTGTTCCTCACACAAGCACACGGTGTGTGTCAACACAGGAGACCATTGTGTCCAGGGGCAGTGTCAGGTGTTCAAATCCACGGAGTTAGAGACCCATCATCTCCCCACCACCTGCAGCAAAAAGAAGGGGAGTTCATTCAGGCAAAGTCATGCTACGTGAATTTTTTTTTTTTTTTTTTTTTTTAAATTAAGAGTGTTATTTATCTCAGCACCAAAGGTAACCAGGTATCATGAAAAAAACATCACATGAAAAAAAAAAAAAAACAGGCTTTTTCATGTCTAGAATCGATCAACATGATTGTGTCAGCATATTAAAGTTTGCTCTCTTGATATCAGGTGCCTGTGTTTGATGCTAGCCTTCAGAAGTTTTCTGATGTTAGGAGTTTCAGCAATCTTAATTACAGATTTTCTGTAGTCAGATTCAGGTAGATTTCTTTGCAAATTCAAAATTCACACACATTTACTCACACTTTACTTTAAAGCATGACACATTTTTGTGCGTATTTGCATTTCATGATCATGAAACTGTCTTAACTAAATTCTGTTCAACATGTTGCTCCAAAATGTCTCAACTGGTGAGAGTTAATGTGAGTGATTAAGACATGCACATGGACAGACAACCCATATTTGCAAGTTAATTTGTTGGCCTCTTATCAATGACTTGTCAGTTTATATCTGGAAGAACATAAGAGCAAAACATTAGGATTAGGATGAACTGAAGACCTACAGAAGATTCATTTTACATCTATCTGTACATCCTACGATGAGTTGCTGTGTTTTTATATATTCATAACTGGTGACTACAAATTTAAACCACCATGAAAGCTTGTACAATTTGGGGGCAGTGTGACAGAAATTTCTGTGGACAATCAGTCTGAATTCAGCAGAAGAGTCCAGGAGATAGTAGGAAATCATAATTGTTAAAAAGATGTTAAAATCAACAAACAAACAGTGTCCTGTTTACAAAGAAACTAATGATTTAAATGAGAAATCAAGTGCTTAGAAGCTATTTTGTGTTGATGAATTTTATACCTGTGGTGGAAAAAACTTTTTAGCATTAAATGCTTTAGGGTTGTTGTTGTTTTTTTTCTCCCATGTTTTCTTCCTCAAAACATCAGTTCCATAAGAACCAAACTGTGTGTAAAGATCTTCAAAAGAGAAAGGTGCAAAAGAAAACAAAAAAAAAACTTATTAACATATCCCATGCCAAACATACACAAAGGAAGGGAATTTACTACACATCCACGGTAATGATAGCATAATAACAAACCCAGATCCAGCCAAGCAAAAATTATCCCAACCAGTTTTTCTGTTGCTAACTAAACACAAAATCTGGCAAGCAAGTTCTGTGTTGTGAAAGTACACAGAAAATCTGGTCATTTTAAAAAATCATGACAACAAAACGCAGACAAAATGGAACATATACACGGCAAAGTCACATAAATGTTTTTTTTCCAGTTAGCGATGAGACCAAAATATAACAGTGTTCTCTGACAACACTCTTTGACACTGTGGGTTGAGTTATAGAGAATTTAGCCGACAACAGAGCTGTGTCTTATTATCTGTAAAACAAACAAAGTTGAGCAGTTAAAAGAAAAGGTGACCATGGCCATTTATGTTTTGAAGTGTTGGAACAGTTTTCTGCCATTTGTCAAAAGTGCACTGCAATTCACGCAAATTGCAGAAACTGCATTCCGCATGGCTAGACAAATATTCACACATTGACCTGGACTTCTTCCTGAAGCTGGAGTATGGCTGCCTTAATGGCGGGATAAAAAATGGTCATACGCACAAAAGTCCACCCCTTCGTTGGGTAGATGGGACTAATACTTGCCTGTCTGTACAGGGAGTGTCCGCAGGAGTATCAGCCTTTGTACAGCAGAAGAAGACCTGGACTTTTCATATTAAAAAGTCACTCAGAACTCGGGAGGGGAAAAAAAATCGAGGATTGTGATTTTGGGCGTGTCCAATTTTTTCTTTCTGTCTATTGTTAGTCCGGAATTCAACTGAGAGCTCGTCAAATCACACATGATTGTAACAGCACGGCTGACCCAAAATGGAAACTGTTCAGTGATTTTGCAAGGAATCATATCAGTGCATAGATGTGTCCACATCTGCTCAACACTGTTCTTCCGCAACTACCTTTTACCAGCTCTTTGGGAACTGGGGGTGAAGACAGAACAGCAAACACACACAACATGCAGAATCAATATCATCCAGCTGAAGTGATTTACACCAAACAATAACCATCTCAGAGCAGCTGGTTCAAAAACCAGCCCCTGTAAAGTGTTTCAAAGATGTAAAAAGAAGAACGAAAAGAAAAAGAATGAAATCAACTCTGTCTTTAAGAATGTGATACACAGGTTCCAAAAATACACACACAGACCATTCAGATCCCATGACGCAGAAAGCTTTGTTATTTCAAAAGCACACCACGCTCCTGAAAAAAAATCCATTCTGGGATCAGTAATGTGTTCCCAATTCTGTGCATCCCAAGAAAACTGTAGGCCTGAATTGAACTTTGTGTGTGGGTGTGGGGGGAAGAAGGAGGGGTGGAGGGGGAGAGGGGGGGGGGGGGGGGAAACAGCAGTGGAGGGGGGGGGACATGCTGGGGAAAGGGGGACCCTCGTCATGCTGATCAGCCTGATGCTGTTAGACCAGCCCTTTCTGTGTAAGAAAGTACTGACCATCGTCATTGAATTCTGAGGGGCCTCAAACTGACAGTATGACCAAGTTCAGTTTGGTTTTCAGTGGTTTATTGACACTGCATTGACCATTGATGATATTAAGTGACAGCAAAATAATTTAAAACGTCATCTCCTCTTAACAAAACTTAACCTCAAAGATAAAAAAAAAAAAAAAAAAAAAAAAAAAAAAACTTTTTGAATTAGTGGTAAAAATAAACGCGCATAAAAGCAGCTTGGCAATTTTAGATTGTGTGATAATTGTAGCAATGTTTATGATAAAAGGGCTGTTCCAATATTTGACTGATATCTTGGACGTTGATATCAATAGAGAATTTGGCTTTATAAACTGGAGTTATGACCGAACATTCTCTCAACAAATGATGCACTGAAATAGGATTACCACAAGTACAAAAAACATGGCAAGAATATTTTGTGTTCCATGCATTTAACTTGAGTTTTGTTACTATCTTGGAAATGTGACGAGGACAAGTATTTATATATTTGAGAGTTGTCTCCACAATTTCTGTTATATACACAATTTTCTAACTTTAGCAACATTTCTGATGAAGCCTGCTGTAAAGTTGAATCCTAACATGACTGGCAGTATAGCCTGCTGTAAAGTTGAATCCTGACATACTGGCAGTATAGCCTATTTGTAAAGTTTTGAAGTCCTCTGCTTACTTCCATTTCAACCCACTATGAGAGGGAACCCAGCAAAACATACATATGAATAATCTGATGGCTTGTTGTCCTCTTGGTGCCTTCCTTCACACAGCATGATCTGTGAGAATAGGGTAAAGTTGAATATAGAGTAAACAAGCATAAAAGACCCATCACTGTGAATCAGTGTATACCGGCAGTATAGCCTGCTGTAAAGTTGAATCCTAACATACCGGCAGTATAGCCTGCTGTTAAGTTGAATCCTAACATACCGGCAGTATAGCCTGCTGTAAAGTTGAATCCTAACATACTGGCAGTATAGCCTGCTGTAAAGTTGAATCCTAACATACTGGCAGTATAGCCTGCTGTAAAGTTGAATCCTAACATACCGGCAGTATAGCCTGCTGTAAAGTTGAATCCTAATATACCGACAGATATAGCTGTAAAGTTGAATCCTAACATACCGACAGTATAGCCTGCTGTAAAGTTGAATCCTAACATACAGGCAGTACAGCTGCTGTAAAGTTGAATCCTAACATACTGGCAGTATGAGCATGCTGTAAAGTTGAATCCTGATATAGCTGTAAAGTTGAATCCTGACATACTGGCAGTTATGGACTGCTGTAAGTTGAATCCTAACATACAGGCAGGATAGCCTGCTGTAAAGTTGAATCCTAACATACCGGCAGTATAGCATGCTGCTGTAAAGTTGAATCCTAACATACGGACAGTATAGCCTGTTGTAAAGTTGAATCTAATATACCGACAGTATAGCCTGCTGTAACGTTGAATCCTAACATACTGGCAGTATAGTATGCTGTAAAGTTGAATCCTGATATAGCTGTAAAGTTGAATCCTAACATACCGACAGTATAGCCTGCTGTAAAGTTGAATCCTAACAAACTGGCAGTATAGCATGCTGTAAAGTTGAATCCTGACATACTGGCAGTTATGGACTGCTGTAAAGTTGAATCCTGACATACTGGCAGTATAGCCTGCTATAAAGTTGAATCCTAACATACTGGCAGTATAGCCTCTGTAAAGTTGAATACTGACATACTGGCAGTATAGCCTGCTGTAAAGTTGAATCCTGACATACTGGCAGTATAGCCTGCTGTAAAGTTGAATCCTAACATACTGGCAGTATAGCCTGCTGTAAAGTTGAATCCTAACATACCGGCAGTATAGACTGCTGTAAAGTTAAATCCTAACATACCGGCAGTATAGCCTGCTGTAAAGTTGAATCCTAACATACCGGCAGTATAGCCTGCTGTAAAGTTGAATCCTAACATACTGGCAGGATAGCCTGCTGTAAAGTTGAATCCTAACATACCGGCAGGATAGCCTGCTGTAAAGTTGAATCCCAACATACTGACAGTATAGACTTGTAAAGTTGAATCCTAACATACTGGCAGTATAGACTGCTGTAATGTTGCTAGCTTATCGCAGTTAGAGGACTTGTCGATCGATTGCTATGGATTTCACATGAACAAGACAGATGGGAATGTTTCGTTGGAAGCCCCATGAGTCCAGCATTCACTGCGAATTCAGGAACAGGGGCTGGTAAGCATTCAAGGGCCACAACTGACCTGTAGCAGGTATCGCTGGGAAGAACAGACTGGCTTGCTTCTGCATGTCTCGCTTTATATGCTTGTAAACGAACTGATGAAAAAATTTGTGACCACACCTGTGTTCTTTGTTTCTTTTCTTCATTTTTTTTTCTCTCGTTTTCCTTTTTCTTGTCTTTTTTTTTTTTTTTTTTTTTCCAAATGTTCATCACCTTGCCTGTCCTGTATAAGCCCCACAGGTCGAAAGGTGCTGCTTTTGTTTTGAATCGTCATTTGTTTCTTCAGTTTGTCTGATAGTGTAAATAACATAACTTTCATCTTCTCAACATTGATACTTCAGGAATGGAAGAGAAAAAAATATCAAACATGGTCCTAAACGAAACAAAGCATCACATCAATATCTTGAGCATAACGCTTTGGGAAGCTCAAAACCTGAGAACCCGTTGTTTTACAAGTTTTGCTCAAAACGCCGAACCGTGAGAACACATTACTGACCCCACCTCTGCCACACCCAGCCATACTGCAAGGTCGTTCTACAGATGTGCAAAGCACACGCCCAGCCCCATGTCCTGGGAAGGCTTTCAGCGGGCAGGCTAACACAGCCCAGGCAAAATCATCATCTCCTGATGAAGCTAACAATCTGTTCACCCATGGACCATCATGTGATAGCCAAGGCCACAAACTTCATAGACAAACGACACAAAGCACCCACGAGAACAAACCAATCACAACATTAAGAAAAACGCTTGATTGAAACCTCTGATCGACTGACATGATGATGATGATGATGATTGGGTGGGTTTCCTTCATGGAATTGAGCATCTAGAAGTTTTATGTAAATGTCTTACCTTGACGACAGACTGTTTTAAATCCTATTTCATAATTAACCTGATTAAAATGCAATGCTTAAAGGTAGAAATGACACTTTACCAGTTCATTACTTCATCCTGATGCCCCTATGGACTGAATACATGCACGTCATCCGTTGTGCGTGCACACTTTTGTTCGAATTTCTTTATTTACTCACATTTCTCTGTAACAGGAGTGGCTACTTACCTGACCTGATGATGATAGGGTTTATCGTAACTGTTATCGCTATCACTGTTATATAAAAGAAAATCAGTAATTCAGAGCTTCATGTTGCCACCACAAAAGAAAAACAACTGTCCTTTCTTCCTTCCTTGACGATTCTGTTGTCTCCTTTCCCAGTCTAGACTCGGATATTCCTTCTACAGCTATTCGTTTGGGTTCTCTCATATTTACACGGTTATATGCAGTATTATCTCTGTGAGCAATTTTCACACCTCTCTTCTTCCCTCACTCCCTCCCACCCTCTCTCTCTCTTTCTGTGTGTGTTTGTGTCTGTAGGTGTGTGTACCACAAGGTTGTGTGCTTAGGCTCATTTCATTTGTAAAGTGCACTACACAGCTGTCTTCTGTCTCCAAGTATCATGCAGCTGATTATCATGCATTTATTCTTCATCCCTCATTCTCTCCACCCTGCCACAAGCGCACGCCTCCTTCAGAGGTGCTTCAAAGGCAGACCTCATAGTTTTCATTCCTTTTTCACTTTTTAGGAATTCTCTTTCTTTTCGTGGTTGGCACCAAACTTCCATCGTATCTTCAGGTCTACGCTTAAAGCCTACCTTTTTTGAACAGTGTTAAAGACAATGTTTGTGACTACCCCCTCTTTCACGTTTTGTTGTTTGTTTTGTTTTTTTTTTTTTTTTTTTTTTTTTTTTTTTGTATACCAGGCCATGCTGGTTCCTCAATCTGATCAGTGAGGTGAAGTCTACAGTCTGTCACAGAGACCCCGCCGGTCCCTACAGCTTCTCTTGGACCTCAACCGCACTGGGCCACGTCTGGCGTCTCAAAGCTTCAAGGGAGAGTCAGGACTGTAACGTGGATGGGAGTGTGGGAGCCTGTACCACAAGGGCACTGGTCAGTGTGAGAGAGAGTTTGAGACGTGAGAGATGGAGAGGAGCTGGCAGTGTCCCTGTTCGCAGCCTGAAGATGGTAACTGTGGAGTTGGTGGATGCTGTCCTCTTCAGTCCCAATGTCCAGGCATTGGCGCCACGCTCTTCTGAAGTTGTTCCTCAGGATGGTTTTAGCTTCACTGCAGGACATCCGGTGCCCGGACTGTTCCTGCCTGCCGCCACCTTGGACAGACGGTCTGCCTCCTCATTCCCTCCAATGCCACAGTGAGAAGGGATCCACTGCAGGGCTACAGCAGTTCTCTGTTGGAGGAGACTGAGTTCTTCTCTGATGGCTCTGATTACCTGTTCCCCTCCTGGTGTCTGGAGGCTCTTCAGGATGGATTCACAGTCTGCCAGAGGCTCTTCAGGATGGATTGTTGGTGAGGAGCCATTTTCCTGGTTAAGGATCAAGGCAGCAAGGAGTAGGGCAGGGCTTCAGCTCGGTAGTTTATGGAAGACGTGCCTGTGGCCACGGACTTTTTGAAGGATCTGCCATCTGGGATCTTGATGAAAACCCCACCTTCACCATTTTTAATGGCCTCGTCAGCTAAGCCATCCGTGTATGCTACAGCCCAGGTGTTGAGAGTTTCGAGGGTCCAGGACTTGAGTTCCTCTGCTGTGTGATGCACTGGCTGTTACGCCCGGGATATCAAAGGTGATAGGCGAGATGTCCGCCTGCCTGTCCTGCAGTGTCTCAATTGGTTGATTGGAATCCGTGAGAAGCTGAGTAAGGTTCTTCTCTCGAGCCTTTATGAGGTGGTGCAGGCTTTGTCGCTTCGATCTGTGCTTTGTGAAAGCCATACACTTAGAATGTAGGGGGTGGGAAGGAAGTCTTTTGATTTTCTCGTTTTGCCGCAGGAGTTTTTCTTGTCGCCTCTCCTCTGTTAAGATGATGCCTATTGCCTTTTCCATAGTTGATATGGAGTAGTAGTTTTATGCCTCCTGTCAAGAGAATGAGGCTGGCATTCTGTATAAATCTCAGGTTGTCCAGGTTGGTCTTTGCTGCAGCAGCTGACAGGCATTGGAGGCATACTCCATACGGGGTCTGACAGCTGCAGTGTACACTTTGCTTCAGGACTTTCATATTGGCTCCCCACTTTGTTTCCCGCAAGTCTCTTCATCAGGCCATTTTCTTGAGGCTTCTGCTATGCATGGTGATGATCTGCATGGACCAGGTTAGTTTTCAGTACACTTTCACTCCAAGATACATTGGGGTGTGTCCTGCTGGGGAATTCCTTGCCGGCTGATGTATAGGGTGAACTGTTCTCTCTTGGGTGAGAGGGAGAAGCAGGTGGCTTCAGTGTTGGTCCTGTTGGTGGTAACACCGCCACTCTCTCACCCAGTCTCAGATGTGGCTCAGGGCCTCCTGCATCCTGATATTTGCAGTGTTGACTGGCTCTGCTTTGGTCCAGACAGCGAGGTCTTCTGCATGTGCGGTGCCTTGGGAATATGTGTGTATGTAGGTATGTGTGTTCAGCTGTGCGTTTGGCGATACCGTTGACACACAAACATTATTTCAATGCCTGCTTAGGTGAGTGTATCTTTATGCCTAGAACCTAAGGCCGAGCGCTTTGAGGATGAACCTTACTTTGAGGACTAAGTTTATTATCATTATGATAATATTACCCTTATCATCAAAACATCATCATTATTATCACTGTTATTTTGCTGTTATAATCATTATCACTATTATTATCATTACTATTATTATAGTGATTATATTCTTCAATATAAATGAAAACTTTGCATTTTAAGGTTCAGATGAAAAAAAACAAACAACAACAACAGATCAGCCAGTCTGCATGAACACACTCCGTCCCAGTATCAAAGCATCGTACAAATCGCCCCACACTCAGTAGTGAACATGAGAGCTCCCTTCTTCAGCCTCTGATCTATTCCAGACACGAAGTCTGGCACCCACAACGTGTTAGCAGTTTCTACACCCCAGCCATCATCACGACCCTGCACTACATCCCACTGCTCGCCTCTACCAGTAACAAAAAGCAGTTCTCTCAAGAAACACTTTAGCATCTGCACACGAAAAGTACTTGTAAGCCAACGCACATTCTGCTAGCACGCGCACACACACTGTTTTTTTGACCCAGGCACACTTCCATTACCAGTGTACCACTTACCGTCCTCTGTACCTTTTCAAAGTAAGTCTGGGAAACAAAAATTTCAATCAATTATTCTATAGAATTAATATTGACCATTGTCACTGCAACTGGCGTCAGTTGGGGGCATTTTTTTTTTCATTGCAAATGCCTGAAGGTTTGGAGATTTCTCTCTCTCTCTCTCTCTCTCTCTCTCTCTCTCTCTCTCTCTCTCTCTCTCTCTCTCTCTCTCTCTCTCTCCCCGTGGAGGGGGGGGGGAGCGCTGGTGGTCGAAGAGTTC
>JADBJO010003425.1:212500-225000 GCA_016801955.1 Conus betulinus
CATTGTCTTGGCTTTACCTCCTTTGCTGGCTATGTGTCGTAGTCTAATGGACGTGTGCACCAGGTACCATGCATTCTTGTTGTGAGCTGCAGTTGGATTCATCCGTTTTTCTTTGTTTGTTTTATCAGCTTTTCTTTGTTTATTTGCCTCGTTTGTTATTTGGACTGGTAATGCCAAACACACACACACACACCTTGGTGACTCAAAATAAGAAGCAATATACACGTTTGACCTCAAGCATGGTTAAAAAAAAAAAAAAGCAAGCATGGTTTTTTTTGCCTTTCTTGACTCACACGTTCGAACGAATACATAGAAGAAGTAAACAAAGAAGGTAGAATGAAGGCGCCAAACCATAATTTCTGTGCGTGTGTGTGTGTGTGTGTGTGTGTGCGTTTTGTTTGTTTGTTTGTTTGTGTGTTTTTTTTAAGAAAATAATTGTGAATCATTCCTTTGGCTTAATAGCGAATCATTTTTCTGGATTTTCGTTTTGATATCGTGGTAAAATGTAATGGTCAGAAAAAGCAGTAATGAATCATGAAACAGACAGATATGGCTCACGAAAACAAACAATTATGACTTATGTGCATATGCACTGGTATCATTATGCAAACGATTGGCATTTCAACAGACTGTTTTGCATACGCGCCAAATGCCAAATGTATAACATCATCATGATTAGCTCTTTTAACGCCTCCAGGTTTACCACATTCTTTGAAAGTTAAAGCTGATTTCTTTCTTTCCATTCACTATCCAGTAATGTCTTTGCGGGATGAAAACATCAAAATTATTGTGAACTATTTCGTACAGTAATGATTACTGCTTTCATGAGAGAGAGAAAAAAAAAACAGCAGTTGGCATTGATTTCTCGGCGATGATTGACATTTTCCTTGAGGAAAACACTAATAATGATCTTTTGACGCGAACGAGACCCATACAAGACCCCATGCATTCAGTGTGTGTCAGTGTGTGTGTGTGTGTGTGTGTGTGTGTGTGTGTGTGTGTATGTGTGTGTGTGCAGCCATCATACTTGCAGTGACGGCCGCTTTGCCGGGCTGGAAGATGGAGGCCAGGGGGTTGTTGACGGCGTTGCTCTGCAGGCTGGCCAGCACTTTGGCCAGCGGGTTCTGAGCGGCGTTCTGCTGACCCGCTGACCCTGAGTCTGACCCCGCTTTGGACGTGCTGGAGGAAGACGAGGAGGAAGACGTGGCGGCGTTGTTGCCCTGGAGTTTGGCCAGCATCGCCGCTAAGGGGTTTGAACTCTGCTGCCCTGTCGTCCCTGCCCCTGAGGTGACGGTGTTGAGGTTGCTGGCGGAAGACGTGGCGCCGGCGTTTTTGTTGCCTTGCAGTTGAGCCAGTACCGCCGCCAGGGGGTTTGAGCTCTGCTGACTGGTGGAGGACACGGCGTTGGGTTGGCTGGCGGAGGACGTGGCGGCGGTGGTACCTTGCAGTTTGGCCAGGATTGCTGCCAGAGGGTTGCTGCTCTGCTGGCCGGTGGCCCCCGAGGTGACGCTGTTGGTCTGGCTAAGGGCGGGGTTGTTGGCTTGCTGGAGTTTGGCCAAGGCTGCCGCCAGAGGGTTGGCGCTCTGTTGGCCAGCAGCTCCTGCCCCGAGGGTCACCATGTTGGAGGACGCCCCGCCCTTCAGTCTCTGCAGCAGCGCCGCTAGAGGATTAGCGCCGGTCAGTCCGGCCAACGCCTGCTGCTGCTGCTGCTGCTGTTGGTGGTGCTGCTGCAGCAGTTGCTGCTGCCGCAGCTGCTGCAGCTGCTGCTGCTGCAGCTGCTGTTTCAGCTTCACTTGCTGCAGTTGCTTGAGCTGCAGCAGCTGCCGCTGACGGAGCTTGACCTGCAGCTGCTGCATGATCTCCGCGGGTCCGGGTCCGGGCTTGATGAGGGATCCTTGGCCCCCCGTGGCCAGGATGCCCTGACGGTCCGGGTCGTAGGTGGGCCTTATGGCTGTTGTAGCCTCCCAGCCTCTGGGCCAAGAACGCATCCCGCGCCGCGATGGCCGCCCAGGAGGGCTGCGAGCTGGGGGCCGCCGCGGCATTTCCGTAAGCCCCGGGCCTGGCGGGAGCCCCGTACCCGTACGCCCCTGAGCTTGAAGGCGCTCCGTACGCGCTCGTCCCCGCCCCGTACGAGGTGGGCGGCGGTCTATGCGGAACGGCAGCTCCGTAATGTGAGTTCGTCGGTGGTGGACTAGGTTTCGGGGCCCCGTGTTGTACGGGAGGATGGGCCCCGTACTGGGTCGCGCCGTAACTGCTCGGGAATCCAGAGCCTGGGCTGTGATGCCCACCCGTGTGGGACGTGGCCCCGTAATGGCCCGTGGAGCCTGGCGAGGAAGGAAATCCCGGGGCTCCCCCGCCGGCGGAGTGGCTGCCTGAGGGGAAGGTGATGGCGGGTTGGGCCCCGGAGGGAAACGTGTTGGTGGGCTGGTGCATGGCTGAAGCGATGTTGCTCGTGGGCTGCGACCCGGAGGGATAGCCCCCACCCGTGGATTGCGACCCGGAAGGATAGCCACCCATGGAGGGGGAACCTGAGGGGTACCCGCCCGTGCCGGAGGGGAACGTCGCGGCGGGCTGGCTGCCGGACGGAAAAGGTGATGGCGGACTGGCTGCCGGACGGGTAGGTGCCGCCAGCTGGCTGGGAACCGGGTATGGTGTTGTAGTTGTTGCCGTAGCCACCACTGGGCTGGCTGGCGAGTTTCTGGTTCTGGAAGTTGACCAGCACTTGGCCCATGTCTTGAGGGGTCATGGTCTGCAAGTACACACACACACACACACATGCACGCGCGCACGCACGCAATCAAGTAAGCAAGCAAGCAAGCATGCACGCACACACGCACGCACGCACGCACGCACGCACGCACACACACACACACACACACACACACACACACACACACACACATACATTATTCAAAACATTCATATTACCGACCTTCTGATCTGAAAGAAACAGACGGACAAATAGACACACGTCACTTTGCTGTCTAGTCTTCTCTACCTCTCACTGAATCCCCCTCCCCCCCCCCCCCCCCCCCCCCCCCAGGTGACATTCCTCCCATCTGCTCACTCAGGCTCCCTGCACACAGCTACACCCACAATGTTGGCGACGCAGTCCATGCCACAGCAAGCCACAGTGTGGCGGTTGTGAGGAACGGAAATCCGGAAGGCAACCGAAGCCCCCATAGAAGAGATGCAGACTATCCTTTCACATGGGAGCAGCGTGATAAACAATAAGGTGTTATTCAATGATCATGGTCTGTGCATGTCTGGGAACCTGTTTTCGTCAGGAAAAAAAAAACAAGGTTATTACAAGCGATGTGTGGTCAACATTTGGTCAACAGCTTGATGAGTTGGGGGGGGTGGGGGTGGGGTGGGGGAAGGGGGAGAGAGGGAGTGGATGGGGAGGGAAGGAGTGGTGGGTGTTTGTACGTGGGGGTTGGAGTTGGAAAGAAAATGGTTTGGTTTTTTTTCCATTTCTATTTTTTTTTCTTCACTGTGTAAAACGTTGCAAAATTGCTTACTAAAAATGTTTAAAACAAAAAGAAAGAAAAGGTGCAGACTTTTATTACTAGCTTCCTGCGGCAAATCCTCAACATCCACTGGCCAGATGTCACCAGTAACACCGAGTTCGGGTTTAGCACGGATCGACAAACGAGAAGATGGGAGTGGATTGTTCATACGCTGCTACCTAGCAGCATCTCAAGACAGTCCGCTTATGGCTGAAGAGAAAGAGAGGCCCCTCGTGGGACACCCAGTGCCGGAACCTCAGACAGGTGGAGGAGGACATCAGACACAGGTGGAGGACATCAGACAGGGACGGACATCAGACAGATGGAGGACATCAGACAGATGGAGGACATCAGACAGATGGAGGACATCAGACAGATGGAGGACACAGACAGATGAGGACATCAGACAGAGGTGGAGGACATCAGACAGATGGAGGACATCAGATCAGACAGATGGAGGACATCAGACAGGTGGACGGACATCAGACAGGTGGACGGATGGAGGACATCAGACAGATGGAGGACATCAGACATGTGGAGGACATCAGACAGATGGAGGACATCAGACAGGTGGACGGACACAGATAGGTGGAGGACATCAGACAGGTGGACGGACATCAGACAGGTGGACGGACATCAGACAGATGGAGGACATCAGACAGATGGAGGACATCAGACAGGTGGACGGACATCACGGACACAGACAGTGGTGGATGGAGGACATCAGACATCAGGACATCAGACAGAGGAGGACATCAGACAGGTGGAGGACATCAGATAGGTGGACGGACATCAGACAGATGGAGGACATCAGATAGGTGGAGGACACCTGGAACCAGCTGAAAAGAATCCTAATCCAGGACCGGATTCTCTAGCGGACCACAGTTGTCTGCCCATGCCCCGGGAAGGAGGAGGGTCAATAAACAAATCAGTGATTAAAAATACGGTCTGCTTCATTGAGATCAAACAGAAACCGTTCAAATTATCATACGGGGAGGGTCCATAAACAGATTATGATTAAAATGGAGTCAGGTTCATTGGTATACATAAACCAAAATGCAATCTGCTTCATTGATATCAAATAGAAACCCGTTCAAATTATCATACGGGGAGGGTCCATAAACAGATTAGTGATTAAAAATGCAGTTAGGTTCATTGGTATACATAAACCAAAATGCAATCTGCTTCATTGATATCAAACAGAAACCCCTTAAAATTATCATACGGGGAGGGTCCATAAAGAGATTAGCGATTAAAAATGCAGTCTGATTCATTAATTTCCTATAGAAACCCGTTCAAATCATACGAGATAAGTGACAAAAAAAACCCGCAGTCTTCATCATTAATATCACACTGAGACTCAATCAAATCATACATTTCGTTAAGTGGATTTCCGTATGAGTGATCAAACATGCAATCTGCATCATTGATATGATATAGAAACCTGATCATACGTTTAGTGAAGCGGACTTCCGTATGTAGGTCTATAACAAGATAAGCGATTAAAAATGCAATCTGTGTCATTGATATGATACGAAAACCCGATCAAATCATAAGTTTGGTCAATTAAGTGGACTTCCGTAGGAGGGTACGTAAACAGATAAGCGATTAAAATGCAATTTACACCATTGATATCATACAGAAACTGGATCAAATCATACGTTTGGTTAAGCAGCTTTCCGTATGTGGGTCTATTAAGAGATAAGCGATTAAACTGTGATGTGAATCATTAACGTCATTCTGAAACCCGATCACATCATACGTTTGGTCAAAGGGACCTTCAGAACGTTCATTTTTGTTTCTACATCATCCGTAAGCGGCTGTCTTTTAAGTCGTAAACGTGAGAACAGGTAAAAACAAATTTCTGTATTTCTTATATTCAGAACTGTCGGTTCCGTCTAGCGGCCATTTTATTCGGGTGCCGAATCCATGGGAAGATAAGTGACTTCACGTTCTTTGTTCGTACTGTCTTGAATGTTAAATGTTATTTGTTTTTGCCTGAAGAAGACCCAAGAGGTCGAAAAAGCTTTGTCTTGTCCTGTACTTTGTTTGTCAATGTCCTTGGCGGTAACTAACCCCCTCTCTTTCTAAATTCTTTTTTTCAGAACTGTCGTTTTGTATGTTTTCAACTACAAGTCAGCCTCGTTCCTTTCTTTTCCAATCACCTGATTTTAAACTCAGCACCCTGTGTACAGCGCGAATATCCCGGTACTGAGATCGACATTGACCAAGGAAGACGTTGCTCTAGATCAGGATGATGAAAGACAAAGTGTTTGATTGTTCAGTTTTGCCAGACATTCGTGCTGACCTTGATTTCAGTCTGCATATGTTGCATTACCAGTTGTGCTTGTATGTTGGATGGGTGTACACTCTACTCGTATACACGGATTATGAACACGGATTATGAACACGAGTGCAGCTGACACACACACATGCTTGCCGAAATTGAATTTGAATGTATGTTACACTTCCTGAAAGAAGGCGCCCGCATTGTCTTATAGTCCTAACATTACAGAAAGTGTATGATCGATTTGTTTGGTTCCAGCCTTCTTTTTTATTTTGAACTAACAACGCGCTCACAATCTCTGATAAATTCTGAGTGGGAGGGGAGGGGGGGGGGGAAACAAACAAATGTGTGTGAGAAACCCTAAGTCTGCCGGAATTTTTGTGCACCAATTTAGTCCATGGATCCGTAATTTACTATTACAATCACCGAAGAAAATGCAGAAAACAGAATTCAAATATCTTAGTTAATCATTTTCACATACGCTGGGTTTGCAGGAAAATGATTTCAATCAAGGTTTGACATACGTTGGAAATCAGTTTACAGGAAATTGATTTCAATCAAGGTTGGACATACGCGGGGAAATCAGTTTACAGGAAATTGATTTCAATCAAGGTTTAACATTACACGGGGAGTCAGCTTACAGGAAATTGACGTCAATCAAGGTTTGACATACGTTGGAAATCAGTTTACAGGAAGTTGATTCCAATCAAGGTTGGACAGACGCGGGGAAATCAGTTTACAGGAAATTGATTTCAGTCAAGGTTTAAACGTTACGCGGGGAGTCAGTTTACAGGAAGTTTGACGTCAACCAAGGTTGGAAATACGCCGGAAATCAGTTTACAGGAAATTGATTTCAATCAAGGTTTGACATACGCGGAGAGTCAATATGCAGGAAAATGATTTCAATCAAAGTTTTTAACATTAGGCGGGGAGTCAGTTTACAGGACATTGACGTCAATCAAGGACAGCATGGGTCGCAGTGAACCTTGGAACCTCTGGAACACAGCCACCATCACGTCGCGTGCTGGCCAAAGACAGCCTCCCGTGTGTCTTCCTTAAAACCAATTACAGCCACAATATGTGTACCTCCGCCTCTTTCGTCTGAGAAAACTTTACGAACATTTCGTCTGAAACAGGGGCCGGAATAGCTCAGCGGTAGAGCGCCGCACTCGTAATCTTGGGGTTGCGGGTTCGAAATCTCCACCGGGCCGTTTCGGTACAGTGGGATTTTACCCTCGGAGTTAACATTGGTTCTGACTCCATTTCCTTTACAGTCCTTCCAATGAGACTATAAACCGAGATTCCGTGTGTGAACGCACGCATAACATCTTGCACACACGTCAAATCCCATCACCAACTTTGGGAAGAGAAGGCCAGTTTTGGCTGTTGGTATGGATGACACGTTACACATAGCATGCACCTTCTCCGAAGCTGGAGTATGGCTGCCTTAATGGCGGGATAAAAAAAAAAAAAAAAACGGTCATACACACAAAACTCCACTCCCTTTGTTGGATAGATGGGATTAATCCTTGCCTGTCTATACAGGGAGTGTCAGCAGGAGTATCAGCCTGCGTATGCAGAAGAAGAAGTCTGAGGTGAAATAGTCTGGAAAATTAGGTTTGCTTTTTTTTTCTGATTGTGGGTCTAAAATAAACAACAAACAACATAGATTAAATCAAAAGAACAGCATTCAATTTCACAATTATGCCTGGGGTGAGCTTATTAGAACAGATGACAATAGATTTGATTGGATTAATTTGAAAATGACTATTTTTAGTATATTTCACGAGTGTTCGCCTCTGGTCAGAAATGAATCGTGCTATTCTCATGGGCTGCGAAACTGAAGCGGAACTTCAAGGTCTCAGTCCGCAATACTTACACTGTGCTATCACTTTGAGGCTGGTCAACAAAGAGAGAAAGAACATCGGATGTATAACCCTTGTTGAATTATACCCCTCTCTCTGTCTGTCTGTCTGTCTGTCTGTCTGTCTGTCTGTCTGTCTGTCTGTCTGTCTCTCTGTCTCTCTGTCTCTCTCTGTCTGTCTGTCTGTCTGTCTCTCTGTCTCTCTGTCTCACTGTCTCTCTCTCTCTCTCTCTCCTCTCTCTCTCTCTCTCTCTCTGCGCTTGCATGCATACGCGCGCGCGCGCGCGCGCGCACGTGTGTGTGTGTGTGTGTGTGTGTGTGTGTGTGAGAGAGAGAGAGAGAGAGAGAGAGAGAGAGAGAGAGAGGGAGATATTAATGAGAGAGAGAGTAATCTATCTTCAATTCAGCATAATATACTCATAAAAATGCATAATTTGAAAGCTTAATTGCCGCGATGATAAACTTACAACCGTAAAAGACCCGGTATTAGAATACAAGATTCGGCCAAACGATGCATATTTTTTTAATGGAATGAAGACAAGCGTAAAGTCACGTTTTTTTCTCTCTCATTCTTTCTTTTTACACAACATGTACTCTGACTGACACGTTAATTGACGGCCTCCTCTCTCTCTCTCTCTCTCTCTCTCTCTCTCTCTCACACACACACACACACACACACACACACACACACCACACACACACACACACACACACACACACACTCTCTCTCTCTCTCTCTCTCACGCGTTTTAACGTATGACAAAACTTTGCAATCAAAAGGTGAAAAGTTTGAATTTTGAATCAAAATATGAAAATAAAAGCTATGTTTGCATGGTCCATGCTTTATTGATACTGCAGCTGTTACTACTCAAACTGAAGAAGTCATATTATTACGAAGGCCCTGCACTCGAAATTTTGGTTCTCTTTGACAAGTTCGTATGGGTACATATGCAAGCGCTACAGAGTGGAGACGAAAAGGCGATTTTATGATTGAACTGTCTTGAACAAATTCCTCCCCCCCCCCCCCTACACACACACACATACATATGTATCCACACACACACACACATACACACACACACACGCTCTCTCTCTCTCACACACACACACACACACACACACACACACACACACACACACACACACACACACACACACACACACACACACACACACACGCACGCACACACACACACGTACGGACACATACACACACTCATACGCATTCGTGCAGGCAGTACACACACACACACACACACACACACACACACACACACACACACACCACAACACACACACACACACACACACACACACACACACACACACACACACAACACACACAACACCACACACACACACACACACACACACACACCACACACACACACACACACACACACACACACACACACACACCACACACACAACACATACACACACACACTCTCACAACACAACTCACCTCTCTCTCTCACCTCTCTCTCTCTCTCTCACCCCCTCGTCCCTCTCACACCCCCCTCTCTCTCTCTCTCTCTCTCTCTCTCTCTCTCTCTCTCTCTCTCTCTCTCTCTCTCTCTCTCCTCTCTCCTCTCTCACTCTCTCACTCCCTCTCTCTCTCTCTCTCTCTCTCTCCCACACACACACACACACACACACACACACACAACACTCACACACACACTCACCTCTCGCTCTCTCTCCCCCTCTCTCTCTCTCTCTCTCTCTCTCACACACACACACACACACACACACACACACACACACACGCACACACACACACAACACAACACACACACACACACACACACAACACACACACACACACACACACACACACACACACACACACACACACACACACACACACACACACACAACACACACACACACAACAACACAACACACACAGCACAACACAACACACACAACCACACACACACACACACACACACACACACACACACACACACACACACACACACACACACGCCCCTCCCTCACCTGCCCCATGGCAGCCATCTGCGCCTTCTTGGTCTTCAACTGGTCCAGCACCAGAGGCACGTCGGCGATGTCGAAGCGGGGCATGGTGCTGATCAGGCTGCGGAGGTAGTCGCCCGTGGCGGAGGAGGAGGAGGTGGAGGAGCCGCTGGTGGGGGAGGAGTAGGAGGAGGAGGAGGAAGGGTAAGACGCCGAAGACGGGAACGACGACATCGGGGAGGGGCCGTAGGCGCCGGCAGTGCCTCCTCCGCCGGCGCCGTACTGCGCGTTAGGATCTGAGAGGACAGTGGGTGGTGACGGTGGTTTATCAGGGGTTCCAGAGCAAGGTTTTGGTGTCCCTCCTGCTAGGTCATGTGGGAGTGTGTGAAGGTTTTGAAGGACGGAGAGAGAGAGAGGGGGGGGGATGGGGGGGGGGGGAGGGACAGAAAGAGAGGGGGGAGGGAGAGAGAGAGAGGAGGAGAGAGAGAAAGAGATAATGAGAGAGAGAGAAAGACAGAGAGAGAGAGTGGGGGGGGAGAGAGAGAGAAAAAGAAAGAGAGAGGGGGATAAAGAGAGAGGGGAGAGGAGAGAGAGAGGGGAAGAGAGAGAGAGTTGGACAGAGAAAGAGAGAGAGAGGGAGAAAGCGAGAGAGGGGGAGAAGAGAGAGGGGGGGGAGAGATCGGGGGAGGGGGGGGGTGGAGATAGGAGCGAGGGAGGAGAGAAAGAGACACAGAGAGCGATATAGTTATATATATAGAATAGATATATATATATTATAGAGATAGAGAGAGATAGGAGAGAGAGAGAGAGAGAGAGAGAGAGAGAGAGAGAGAGAGAGAGAGAGTACAAATCGGTTCAATGATTGCTGTGTTACTACCCATTCATATTATTTGCAACGTTTTAAATTACAAGTTACAACATTGTGCCGTCACTAATCAGTGAAGAACATCGATATGTATGTGTGTGTGTGGGTGCGTGAGGGGGGGGGGGGGGCGTTGTAGTGTGTGTGTGTGTGGTGTGTGTGTGTGTGTGTGTGTGTGTGTGTGTGTGTGTGTGTGTGTGTGTGTGTGTGTGTGTGTGTGTGTGTGTGTGTGTGTGTGTGTGTGTGGTGTGGTGTGTGTGTGTGTGTGTGTGTGTGTGTGTGTGTGTGTGTGTGTGTGTGTGTGTGTGTGTGTGTGTGTGTGTGTGTGTGTGTGTGTGTGTGTGTGTGTGTGTGTGTGTGTGTGTGTGTGTGTGTGTGTGTGTGTGTGTGTGTGTGTGTGTGTGTGTGTGTGTGTGTGTGTGTGTGTGTGTGTGTGTGTGTGTGTTGTGTAGTGGTGTGTGTGTGTGTGTGTGTGTGTGTGTGTGTGTGTGTGTGTGTGTGTGTGTGTGTGTGTGTGTTGTGTGTGGTGTGTGTGGTGTGTGTGTGTGTGTGTGTGTGTGTGTGTGTGTGTGTGTGTGTGTGTGTGTGTGTGTGTGTGTGTGTGTGTGTGTGTGTTTTAAGAGATAAAGACAGAGAGAGAGAGACAGACAGACAGACAGAGACAGAGACAGAATGTGTGTGTGCGTGCGTGCGTGCGTGCATGTGTGTGTGTGTGTGTGTGTGCGCGCGCGCGCGCCTGCGTACGTGCGTGCGTGCTTACGTGTGTGTGTGTGTGTGTGTGTGTGTGTGTGTGTGTGTGTGTGTGTGTGTGTGTGTGTGTGTGTGTGTGTGTGTGTGTGTGTGTGTGTGTGTGTGTGTGTGTGTGTGTGTGTGTGTGTCTGTGTGCCTCTGTGTGTGTGTGTGTGTGTGTGTGTGTGTGTTGTGTGTGTGTGTGTGTGTTACACGTGTGTTGTTACGTGTTATGAAATATTGCTGATCCCTGCAACTTTCTCTCTTTTCCCGTCAGAAACAACATTGCACTTTAACCTAAGCTTACCTACAAATACTGAGGTGTACATCTAACTTACAAACATGATTTGCATGCGGTGTACAGATATTTGCGATGCATACATACCCATATCTGCAAATGTGGTGCTAAACACCAAATTACAAATGCAACATTTTCTGCCAATCTGTAAATGTAGCGATTTACATCCAGTCTACGACTGTTGTGTTTCACGTTAAAAACAACAAACACAATGATCAATGATAGATCTAATCTAGTGGCTTACATCCAACTGACAAATACTGTAAAGAATTTAACTCATTCTGCTCATGCAGATTTACTTCCACCTTTATCAATGAACGCTCCATAATTGTATTCACCTATTATGTGGACTCACCGGTAAATATGGCAGCTTTCACAATAAATCGCATTGAAAATCTTAATACAGACTTACCCTCCAGTAATAATACTCTTTTTCCGACGACAATTCTGAAAAGAAAATTCTGATCAAGTGATATATTTTCTTTAATCTTACGAAAAAACTAAAAATCATTTCACTGTCATAGTCATACAAAATGCTGTATTAGGACGGTTATATAAAAGACCATATTAGTGAGCAATCATACAGAGCGGGTTGCGTTAGTATGTAGTAGTTACAGACTGTATTCAGAGCTTAGTCGTATAGACAGCTGTCTTCTTGCGCAGTTATTATACAGAAGGCCATGTTAGTGCGCAGTTGCATAGAAAACCCTCTGTTATTGCGCATACTTACATAGAAGGCTGCGCAGTTAGTAAGAAGGCTGTGTTTACTGCGCATGAATACAAAGGCTGAGTCGGTGAGCGGATGTAGTGCGCCAAAAGCAAACAACAAACAACAAAACAAAAACAAACAAACAAACAAACAAACACAAACAAACAAAAACAAAAAAAAAAACAAAACAAACAAACAAACAACAAACAAACAAACAAAAACGCGTGGGGTTCCGTTTTTTTCAATTCGGATTTATGTCTGA
>JADBJO010003425.1:235000-245327 GCA_016801955.1 Conus betulinus
CAAAACTTGGCAGAATGATGACTATTTTTAAAACCTCTCCATACAGCATAGCGGCATCAGAAGTAAATTCTGCTATTACTGAAATTTCAAGCAAAAACTTCAATTTCACGAAACATGATCTTTTTTTCTTTTTCCTTTTTTTTAAAATTTAATTTTGATCACTTATTCTCATTGATACTTGATGCAAAGGCGAAAAGACACGTTTAAACGATATTATCTGCAAATATTCCGAATCTAAGTCAAAGATCAATTTGTCAAGAAAGGACCATTGGCTGTATTTTGCACCGGGCAAAAGTGCATAAATGAATAATTATTGAATACTTAACTAACATGGGTCACGCATAGATAGCCTATATCTTGCCAAACACAGCGAGGTAAGGCAAGACGAGTTCACGATTTATGAATCGAGCAGACTGTGTGTTGACAATGCAGTCCTGGAGGACAATGCTTGATGCGCCAAGTGAGGTTTATCTCCTAGGGTTGTGAACAGCGCCTGGTGTGGCTGTGCAACTCATTTCAACCCAATTCTGGAGTGACCAGTCTCTGTTGCAGTTGGTGCAGACGAAGCAGGACGACTGGGAAGAAGCAGAGGCAAGATGAGTTCACGATTTATGCATCAAGCAGATTATGTCATATTCAATTAGCGATTTTAAACAGCACCATTTGTTTCAACGGTTAAAAAAAAATCTTTAATTAACGTTAATATAACGTTGTTTTCAAAATGATTGAAAGTCGGCATTTAATCGGGTGGGGGGTGTAGGGGGGGGGGGGGGGGGGATGAGATTCCAGAATGGACGAATCAACTCGGGATCAGACGTCAATATGTTACTTTCAAATAAAAACGGTCAGAAGTTCCATCTCACGTTGTTGATGATAGATTGTTAAAATGTACATCATTGACACTTTAGCCTTCATATACCAAAGCGAGAATTGTTCCAAATGGGCACTAGAGTGGGTGGATGAGGGAGAGATGTTAAAATAGAGGAGGGGGGGGGGGGGGGGGGGGGGTTAGAGAGGAAGAGGTGATTTTTGATGTGAGGGGGGGAGGGGGGGGGGGAGGAGGGAGCTATGGAGTGGTACGGATGAGGGCGCGTGAAAGTTTTAGGGGGGAAGGGGGAGAGGGGGAGGAAGAGGAAAGTGAAACATGGACCTGTCAACGTAGAAAAGAGGTCACATCATTATGTTATGTTAAAAAAAAAAAAAAAAAAAATGTAACGCCATATGTTCCCTCTGACGTTGTGATGACAGATCTTTAGAATTCCCGGCATTAATACGGAAGCTTTCAGATACCAAAGCGAAAATTGTTGCATATGGTCACTACGGCGGCTCTGTGAAGAGAGGTTAGAAGTCGAGGGCGGGGGGGGGGGGGGGGGGGGGGGGGGGGGTTAGAGAGGAAAGGGGTGAGTTTGTGATTGATAGTGGAAGGAGGGGGGAGGTAGGGGGCGAGTGTAGAGTGGTACGAGACGAGGGCGTGAAATTTTAGGGGGGGGGGGGGGGGGGGGGGGGGGGGGGGGGGGGGGGGGGGGGAGGGGGGAGGAGGAAGGAAAATGAGAAATGGACCTATCAACTAAGGTAAGACGTCACATATGTTACGTTAAAAAAAAAAAAAAAAAAAAAAAAAAACGTAACGTCCTATGTTCCGTCTCACGTTGTTGGTGACAGATTTATAGAATTCTCGGCATGAATACGTGAGCTTTCAGACACCAAAGCGAGAAAACTGTTGCATACGGGCACTTGGCGGCGGGTGAATGAGGGGAGATTAGAAGTCGGGGGGGAGGGGGGGGGGGGGGGGTGTTAGAGAGGAAGGGGTGAGTTTTTGTGAGTGGAGGAGTGGAGGGAGAGGGGGGACGGGACGAGAGTGGAGTGGTACGGATGAGAGCGTGGAATTTTTGGGGGGGATAGAAGAGGAAAGTGAGAAATAGATTGTCAACAAAGATCAGGCGTCACGTATGTCACGTTAAAAGATGAAGTCATGTGTTCCACCTCACGTTGTTGATGACAGACTTTCAGAATTCTTGGCATTAATACATGAGCTTTCAGATAACCTACCAAAGCGAGAATTGTTGCATATGGGCACTAGTGTGGGTAGACGAGGAGAGGTTAGAAGTAAGGGGGGGGGGGGGGGAGGGGGGGGGTGGAGGACACAGGTGTGGAGCGGGGGTGGGGTGAGAGCCTGGAGTTTTAAGGGGGCTGGAAGAGGAGGGGAAAAAAAAAGGAGGAATTAAAAAATGAAGACACGGCTGGAACGATTTGGAATCGCTCTTATCCCTCTATCGTGGCAGTGATGGTGTGGTTGCACACCAAAAATTAATGCTCCAAGCTTAAACCATCAGAAGTCATGTGGGTTTTTCTGCCCCGACCGGCTCCTACCCAGAGTTGAGTTTGCTGCGGACTCAGTTGGGAAGACTGGGACCACACAGTCGAGTTTCATCCACTTAATGGATGCGTTCTGAGAGTGTTGCTCAAATTTCCTGACCAACACTGCAGGTGTCTGTATCTCTCGGGGCCTGGTTGACGCCGGGATATATTATGAAAGGAAGCGTAGAGTACAGCCCTGTCATGTAGTCTCAGACCGAAATGGAAATCCGTAGCATCATCTTAATCATCCTCATTCTCATCGATCAGCAAAAAAAAAAAAAAAAAAAGTCTCAAATTCTGTGGCCCTTCATGCCCTGCTCTCATGGTGACCTCAGTTTCGATGTCCTCTCCACGTCTGTGGCCTTGGTTTGGTTCCGTCGGGTCACCGGTATCGGCGAGTCCATGGGGGCTGTCGTTGGACGGACGTGGTGGCGCCCTCCGGAGGGGAGAGCTCAGGGGGCTTAGTAGGTGTGTGTCCTGCGTATGTTAGATCAGAACAGGCGCCACTGAACACCACTGAAGTGACTCGGCAGCAGTGCAGTGTCTCCTCCGGTGGGTTGCCTCTTCACGACTTGACATTGACTGCTCCCTGTGTGTTGCCGGTGCCGGGGGCTGCGGCGGGACCGGCCGGGCTGTGGCTGTGTGGAGGGTGGTCGGAATGAGCGGCGTGGGTGCACTGCCTTTGAGGTGGCGCAGAGGTTGGGACAGCAAAAAAAAAAAAAAAAAAAAAAAAATACTGACTCAAACTTATGGTGGGCCTCAAAACGCTGATGTGGATTATACAGTGGTGTAGTGCCCATTCCTCACTGGGGGGCCGGAATAGCTCGTTGGGAGAGCCCCGGACTCGTGATCCTGGGGTTGCGGGTTCGAATTTCGGTACAAGGGGATATTTCCCTCGGAGTTCACATTGCTTCGGACTCCATTTCCCCATACAGTCCTTCGAATGAGACTACAAACCGAGGTTCCGTGTGTGAACGCACGCACAACATCTTGCACACTCGTAAAATCCCATCACCAACTTTCGGAAGAGAAGGCCCGTTTGGCCGTTGGTATGGACGACACGTTACACATAGCATGCACCTTCCCCGAAGTTGGAGTATGGCTGCCTCAATGGCAGGATTAAAAAAAAACGGTCATTACACACAAAAACTCCACTGCCTGTCTGTACAGGCAGTGTCCGCAGGAGTATCAGCCTGCGTACGCAGAAAGAAAGAAAGAAAGAGAGTTCCTAGCCGTGGCGTGAGGCCTGTCAAAGTCAGTGGTTTTGACCGAACGGGACAGCAGGGACGACAGAGAGGAGAGGGGAGGGTAGGGTGTAGAGGAGGAGCGTGGGACAAGGGAGACAATGCATAGAATAGAGAGCAGAAGTGATCCCAGCATGGAAAAAAAAAAAGAGCCAGTCTTCCGTTTGTTTCTATCCACACCCACACATTCTTCGCCAGCAGATTTATCTTTGTTGGTCGGCTGTATATACTGCTACATTTGCCACATGAATCCATCCAGAGACGTGAAACATATCCATGGGCAGTGTTAAAGATCATTTCAGAAATCTTACTTTATACAATTTCTGTAACAAAAGAAAATGTTGTATTCTGCGTGATCCCTGAAAAAAAAGATGTTTTTTTTCTGCGCGATCGCTGAAAAGAAAAAAAAGAAATTTATTATTCTGCGCGATCCCTGAAAAAAAGATGTGTTTTATTCTGCGCAGCTCCCTGAAAAAGATGTTTTATTCTGCGCAACTCCCTGAAAAAGATGTTTTATTCTGCGCAACTCCCTGAAAAGATGTTTTATTCTGCGCGATGCCTGAAAAAAAAAAGATGTTTTATTCTGCGCAGCTCCCTGAAAAAGATCTTTTATTCTGCACAACTCCCTGAAAAGATGTTTTATTCTGCGCGATGCCTGAAAAAAAAAAAAAAAAAAAGAAGTTTTATTCTACGCGATCCCTGAAAAAAAGATGTTTTATTCTGCGCGATCCCTGACAAGAGATGTTTAATTTGACCGTTGATGTCCTAGGCTGTAGAGCGCGATAGAGTGGGGCAGTTAGAATTCAATAAAGAGAGGGTGGAATATGGGGAGAGGAGGGTGAGAGGCGTCATTATCATCATCAACACATGGCAAATATACGTCACTTTGTGACATTTTCTTCTTATTGACGTCATTCACATATTCCACTCCTAAACTGCGATTGGAGAAAAGTTTAAATTTGTCCAATACAGAGATGACAAGGTGAGATTTCACAAACAAAATGGTCCGTGCGGGCTCTGTCCTTCACCATTGTGCTTGTAGAGAAACGTGGACAAACGAGTCACAAGACAACACACAACGCGTTTCGACCTCATAGGTCTTCTTCAGGTGAAAAAAAGACAGACAAAATAACGAAAAATGCACTTAGCTTTGATCGCTTCAGATTGATTCTGAGTTCAGCGCAAGGAAGGCGCCACGCTAAGTGCATTTCGTTATTTTGTCTGTCTTTGTTTCACCTGAAGAAGACCTAAGAGAGGTCGAAACGCGTTGTGTTTTGTCTTGTGACTCGTTTTTGTCCACGTTTCTCTGGGCATTCAATCTCCCCCCCCCCCCCCCCCCCCCCCCCCCCCCCCCCCCCCCCCCAACCCCCCCCCCCATTAACCCCCCCCCCCCCGCCCCCACCCACCCCCCCCTCCCACCCCCCGCACTCCCAAGCACCCCCCCCTCCCCCCCCCCCCCCCCCCCCCCCCCCCCCCCCCCCCCCCCCGCATACACACACACACCACCCACACACACACATACACACACCCACACCATACACCCCCCCCCCCCCCCCATCACGCATCATGCCCGCACTCTCAGGGCACGCACAACACACACACACACACACACAACACACACACACATACACACAGCAATGTTTTGCAGAGAACACACACACACACCACACACAACACACCACTTCACAACGCAACCTAACGCATGCCCATCACATTCACTCGTGCACTCTGTCTTACGGAGGGATAAAAGGGAATAAGGAAAAAGAGGATTTTGAAGAGTAGAAGAAGAAGAAGAAGAGAAAGAGAGAGAGAGAGAGAGAGAACATCAAAGAAACAGACAGATTTCTCATAAATAATTTTCGCCGTCAGAACCACACCCGTAAACTATCTTTCCTAACCACTTTTTCCATCTTTCTTTCTTTCTTTTTCTTCCCTTCTTTCCTTTCTTCCTCTTCTATTTTTCATCTGAAGCGTAATCTAATTAACCCGAATCTTTAGTATACTTCTGAAAGAATGAGATAAGAATTTAAGGCCTTTGGCTTGCTTTAGGCGGGCTATAAAGAATAGGGGGCGGAATCTGTTTACTGGATGGAAGAAAATGACTGAGAGAACACGGCAGAACATTCCAGAATGGGACACCATCCCACAGCTCGACAGGAAGAGTGGCATGAGACGCTTTAGGACGCTTATTGTTCTATGCTCAGTTCATCAAACAGTAATTTTCATTCACTTTTTACTGTGCTGTATGAAAAACAGAATCAAGTACCCTCGGGCGCCGAATAGCTCAGTGGCAGAGCACCGGACTCGTGATCGTGGGATTGTGGGTTCGAATCTCCACCGGGCCGTTTTCGGTACGGGGAGATTTTTTCCCTCAGAGTTAACATTGGTTCTCACTCCATTCCCCATACAGTCCTTCAAATGAGACTCTAAACCGAGGTTCCGTGTGTGAACGCACGCATAACATTTTGCACACACGTGAATCCCATCACCAACTTTCGGAAGAGAAGGCCAGTTTGGCCGTTTGGTATGGATGACACGTTACACATACCATGCACCCTGCATGAGAAATGGAAAGAATGCAGGAAGTAAGGAAACTGAGTGAACGATGTTGACCGGATGACACGGGAAACGACTTTATGAAAGCGCCAGCTGGCAGCTCTTCAGTCGGCACTACCCAGGTAGGCAGCCCATTGTGTAAACGAGTGTGGATTGTAAAGCGCGTAGAGCTTGGTCTCTAGCCGAGAATAGGCGCTATATAACTATTCATTTTAATAATAATAACAATAATAACTTCACATCTACAAGGTTGACCAGTAGGCCTGTGGTAGTTAGTAGCCAGCAGCTGGAGGGACCCGGGCTCCCTAGCCAAAGTCCTCGTCATAGAGGTCGGAGCAAGAGGGTTTGTAGCTCCTCGCAGTCTATGATCTCATGAAACAGTTAAGAGGACCAGAACCCTCAAGGCAGTGGCAGAGACAGCTGAAAAGTGTTCCACCTGGATCAGGTTGCGGAGAAACAAAAGTGGACTTCATCGGCTTACATCTATTTTTCCCAGCCTAGAACAGGTGTTTTATAACGATTGTGGGTAAAACATCTATTCCTCTCCCCCCCCCCCCCCCCCCCCCCCCAAACACCCCACCCCCCCCAAAAAAAAAAGAGAAGAAAAGAAAAAAAGCGACGCTTCAACCCCCCCTCCACATCCAGAAGCTGCTGGTTCAAAAGCCAGGGAAAAAATCAGTTAGAAGGGCGTCTGGGAGTCATGACCTGGATGCGGCCCAGTCCCCTCAGAGTGTACGGAGATCAGGGCTGAAACACTTGTCTGAGGGGGGTTCTTCTCTGAAGACCTTCTGCTGTCAAACTCTCCCTGGAGTTTCTTCCTAATGAACCCAAACGCTCCATAACACTTGAAAAAGAAATGGGCGAAGCCTGATTGCCCTGAACCTTTTGTCTGCACTTGCAAAGAAAATATGGGCAGAATCTGATTAACACGAAGGCTACATGTACATTTTTTTTTTAAAAGGAGGGGAAAGAATCTGATTCATCTGAAAGATCCGCGTATACTTGGAAAAGAACTGAACAGAATGCTTGATAGAAAAATGCTTGATAGAAATGTTGTGCACAAGCTTGGAAAAGAATCAGGCAGAGTTTGATTGGCCTAAATGCTCGATCGACTAAAAAGATCGGATAAAAATTTGATTGGCCTAAAGGGACTGGAATGAGCAGAACAGCCCAAACAGAGTGCGATGGCGAAGGATCGTCGATGGCCTATGCTCCACCGGGGCGATGGGCATCATGAATGAATGAAATGCTCAATCGACTAAAAGAATCGGGCAGAATTGATTGACCTAAATGCTCAATCGACGAAAAGGGTCGGCAGAACCTAATTCACACGTAGTCGTGGAAAAGATTTGGACTGAATCTAATTCACGCGCCAAGGATATAAAGCAAATTTATCCCATTAACCAGAACATTCTATGACGGGTTGTGCTTTGCATCGTTACCATCGCCACCCCCCTCCCTCCCTTCCATCCGCCTCTTCCTGTAATGTTCTCTCGCCCCCTACTCTACTCTTTTTGTACTCCCAGTTCTTATAGAACAGGGAGTACTTTACAATGGGAACGAAGAAATGCTGCCTGTGTGCCACGGTCAAATGTGTTCCACTCGCTCCAGACAAAACTTCTGGGCCGATCTTTTCTGAAAAATTTGTACGTATGTTCATTATGGGGTCACGGATGATGCCCGATGTTTTTACTTTACTAGAATAGCTGTTACTAACGGCCATAACGGCCCAAAAACGGTTTTTTCTTCTTTATGCAATATCTCAGTGATGAAATACATTATGACGCATGTTTGATTATGACGCCAAAATACATTCTGACGCATGTTTGATAGTGACGTCTTTTGTCTGGAAGATAAACTGGGAGTACGTTTATTTATTGGTTTGCATCTTGTTTTTTTTCTTCTGTGCCTTGAACGCTTTTTTTGTCATTGATTTTGTGCACATGTCATACTTTTATTTCTGAAATATTGAGTCTTGTGTACAGATCGGTTTAAATTTCATCTTTCACCTATTACATTCACTCCTTCATTGCTTTTTCTTTGAAAGCAAAAAGATAAAGAAGCCTTCATGCCCGTAATGTTTTGTTTCAAAAAATGAAAAAAAAACCCCTCTCTCTCGTCTCTCTCTCTCTCTCTCTCTCTCCTCTCTCGCCCCCCCCCCCCTCTTCCTCTCTCTCAATTACGCCCTCTCTTTCTCACTCATCTCACCCTCACACATTCACACTCTCGATCTCTCACCCTTTCTCACCCTCTCTCTCTCTCTCTCTCTCTCTCTCTCTCTCTCTCTCTCTCATCGCCCTCCTCTCTCTTCCATCCCCTTTCTCCCTCACTCCACCCCCCTCTCTCTCTCTCTCTAACTCCCCCTCCCTTTCCTCTCTTTCTCTCTCCCCCTTCATCTTATCTTTTTAATCCCTTTCTCTATCTTTATCTGCCCATGAGAAACTAACTAATAACTCTCTCTCTCTCTCCTCTCTCTCTCTCTTCTCTCACACACACACACCACACACAAACACACACACACACACACAACACACACACCACACACACACATTAGCATACGTAGCATTGCGTGCCCGCGCGTGGGGCACCAAATATTAACAGCGAGATGAATTAAAAGAGGTGATAGATGGACGCACGGGCTGTCAACCAGTCGTCAAAATAAATGTCACCGTCAGCAAAATGTTTAATTCAAACAGCTGAACGTATGCATGTACGTGTGTGTACGCGCGTGCGCGCATGTTTGCGTATGTGTGTGTGTGTGTGTGTGTGTGTGTGTGTGTTGTGTGTGTGTGTGTGTGGATGAGAGATGAGTGTGCGAGAGAGAGAGCGAGAGAGAGAGGAGAGTGTGTGTGTGTGGTGTGTGTGTGTGTGTGTGTGTGTGTGTGTGTGTTGTGGTGTTGAGTGAAACGGACTGAGTACAAGCGAGCATTGTTTCATAATGTAAAATAGGGCTTTCTCTGATGGGTTTGCCCTCCTCTCTCTCTCTCTCATCTCTCGCTCTCTCCTCTCTCATCTCTCTCTCTCCATCACTTTCTCTTTTTCTATCCCTACACCTAATTCTCCTCCTTCTCTCTCTCTCTCTCTCTCTCTCTCTCTCTCTCTCTCTCTCTCTTCTCTCTCTCCTCTCTCTCTCTCTCTCTCTGTCGCTACCTACCCACCTACCCGCCTGCCTACCTATCTATCTATCTATCTATCTGTCTTTTCTGTCTGTCTGTCTGTCTGTCTGTCTATCTATCTATCTATCTGTGTCTGTCTACCTTCCCCCACCCTATTTCACTCTCTACCCTCCATCCCCTCCCTCTATCTATCTATCTATCTGCTATCTATCTATCTGTCTATCTGTCTGTCTATCTGTCTATCTATCTATCTGTCTGTCTATTCCTATCTATCTTCCACCCCACCCTATTCCACCTCTCTAATACCCTCCATCCCCTCCTCTATCTATCTATCTATCTGTAGCCTATCTATCTATCTGTCTATCTGTCTGTCTATCTGTCTTATCTATCTATCTGTCTGTCTATCTATCTATCTTCCACCCCACCCTATTCCACTCTCTAACCTCCATCCCTCCTCTATCTATCTATCTATCTCGCTATTGTCTATCTGTCTATTAATCTATCTGTCTTGTGTCTATCTAGCTATCTTCCAAATCCCACCCTATTCCACTCTTCTACCCTCCATCCCACCACCTCTCTGTTCTCATGAGAAAATCGGGAAACGATCGATCCGATTCGCAGCCTTACCCTCTTTCACCCACTCTTCCCTTTCCCCCAGATAAATTCGTGAAAAACCATTCAAAAATACAATTCTTCGCCTCTCCCTCTCTCTTTCGCCCAACCTCCCTCCTCTCTCCCCCCCCCCTTCCCTTCTCTCTCTCTCTCCTCTCTCCCCCTCTCTCTCGTCTCTCTCTCTCTCTCTCGCTCTACCCCCACCATTTCTTTATCTCTGGCTGTACCTTCAACACTATTTGTCTCTCCCCCCCATCCTTCACCCGTCACCCCCTCTCTTGCGGTTAACAGATATTTTGCCGAACAAGTTGTTGACGTAATGTCTCTGACAGGAAGAGGAAGTCTGCAAGCCCGCATGGACACCCTGTACAAAGCTTGTTTCGGGGATCAGATGAACGTGGGACGAGGTTCTCTCTCCTCTCTCTCTCTCTATCTCTCTCC
>JADBJO010003426.1:0-12500 GCA_016801955.1 Conus betulinus
ATATCAAAAGAACTCTTTTCTCGGGAAAGACCCCAGTTATATTTAGATGCATTAAAGAGTTCTCCAAAACAACAATCGGAACTCTGTGCAGCGCCCCCCCCCCAGCCCAGTCTGGTGTAAATTAATCAAAACTTATAAAAAAAAAGATAACTCGTGTCTGCGAATCCTCTCCCGACCCCTCCAATCGAACCGACTCCCTTAAAAATAAAGCAAGAAAAGGGCTTTGGGCGCAGCGGGAAGTTGTGAAAAGTATGGTTGGTGTGCGTGTGTGCGGCCTGCCGCTGCGCTGCTGATGCCCACATAGCCATTTCAGGGGGATATCCCCTTGTCCCCCCCTTTCCCCCCCGTCCCTCCTCCATGACCACCCATGTCCGCTCACTACCTCAAACCAAAACCCCCCCCCAACCCCCCTCCTTTCTTCCTTTATCCACCCATCACCCAATTTCACTCTCTTTCCGCTATCTATTCTTCCTGTTTTACATTATTACGCCGTGAATGGTAGCCTCTAGTAGATCAGGGAAAAAGGGGAGGAGAGGAGGGGAGGGGAGGGGGTGGTTGCGGCATGGGGGAAAGCAAAAAAAAGGGTAGAAGTGGGTTGGGGTTGTAGGGGTATTAGTGTGGTTTTGTTGTGTGTTGTGTGTTGTGTGTGTGTGTGTGTTGCTGGTGTGGGGTGTGTTGGTATGGGGAGGAGCGAAGAGGGAGGGAAAGGAGAGAGAAGAAAGAAAAGCAGGGGAGGGGACGAGGATGAGCGAGGGAGGGGGGTAAAGAGAGGTGGAGGGAAGATGTGGTGGATGTTGGAGGGAGGGGAGAGGGGAGGGGGGACGAAGGGAGAAGGGGGGATGAGGGGGAGAGACGGACGAGAGGGAGAAGTGGAAGGGAAGGGAGAGGAGGGGAGAAGGGGAGGGGAAGGCAACCGAGGCTCGTGCTGAGGTGCTAACAGAAGGCTTTGAAAAAGAGGGGAGGCAAACAAAAAAGAGATATTCGGGCTAGGTCCCCAAAGGAATGGAAATAATGAAACGTGGTCAAAACGGAAAAAATTGTCAAAAAACGGGAGGGCAGAACCATATCGAAAGGAAGCGAACGCAGGTTGGACCCCACCGAACAAAAAAAACGAAAAACGGATAACGTAAATGAGAATGGAGGGAAAAGAAAACGGAAAAAAAAAAAACAAAAAAAGGGGGACTGGACATGTTTTGTTAAAGGAGTGGGAGGGAGTGGAGGAGGGTGAGGGAGTGGGGTTCAGCCGATGAGGAGACGCAGAGAGGGAGGAGTGGCCGGGAAAAAAAATGGGGAAAAAAAAGTTGGGACCGGGGCGGGGGTGGCGGGTTGGAGGCGTGCGCAGATGTGGGGGCGGACCGAGCGGACCACCCGAGTTTGCAAACAAAAACCGGGGAAGGGAAAAAAAGCGGAAAAAAGGAAACAACGGGGGCAAAAGGAGGGAGAGGAGAAAAGAATGAAGAACACCACAAATACCGCACGAATGTACAAAAACCACGGGTTTCCATTTTACTCTCTGGCCGTATAAATTATGAGCGGGAAAATAACTCTAGCAGAGACCGACGGCGTAGGCGGTTCTTTGGACAACAGGGAGAGGAGAAGCATGGGAGCCTTGGACCAGTTCTTGAGCGCCACACCCCCCCCCCCAATCCCCCACACCCCCCCCCCCCCCAACTACCACCCCCCACCCCCCCCCACCCGCCCCCCCCACACCACCCCCCCCCACCCAAAAACCACCACCAACCACAAACCCCACCCCCAACCCACCATGCGAAAGCTTGCTCTTTTCACGGGAAAGGAGATAGAAGAGATATTTATAGGGAAGGGGTGTCCATTTCCCACCCTATCGCGTACCCTCGGGCTGGGAAAGACGATCGAAAAACCCTGGGCGGACCGCAGCACAGCGAGTACCTCCTTATCGATACGCATGAAAACACATGGTGCGTGTGCTTGGGGGTGCAACATAGGCTTGCATGGTCGGAGGCAAGCCGGTCGGTTGGGTAGTGTTGTTTTGTAAGCAACTTTCAGTGTGTTATATCGGCCGTGTCGTTCGTCGGTTCGCCAATCGGAGGTGTTGTTTACCATCTCTGTCGTCGTTGTCTGTCCATTCGTAGTTTACTCACAAGGTTTCATTTTGCGAAGGGAGCATTTTGATCAAAATTAAACATCCTTTTCCCCACTAAAAAAAAAAGAGTTGTAATGGGTGTGGTTTACGGTTTTAGGCAAAAGGAGTTCTCATGGGCCTCCTGTAACATGCATCTTCTGATATGAGGCGGACATTCCATTTTTTTCTTTGATGATTTATTTAAATTTATCCACTTTTGTTGGGTGTTTAATCATAATCTGTTTTGTGTTACAAACCAGTTAGGGGAGCGTGCATGTGGAGGAGGAATTAGTTGTGAAATAAAGGAAAAACACCCACAACGCTCGTTTTGCAACAAGGCGCGGGGGCAATCTGCCTGTTACTTTATACTACGGCACACACAACACACAAACGCAACGCACGAGAAGCCACGGCACACCATTAACATACTCACAGGAAGCTCGAATGTATATGAAACTATGCCCATCCCCAAACACCCCACTCCCCCCCCACCAAGGGACACCACACGCTCGCGCGGCATTACACCTTGTTCCCGGCTCATTCGCGCACAGGCCATTAACGCTAATTGTGCAACCGCGGCGGAAGAAAACAAACAACAAACACACACACACAAAACAAACAAACACACAACACAACCCCACAACACCACACAAATATATATATACACATTTGAGGCCTTGCGCCTCTGGGCGTGTGCTTTAAGTGCATGTCGTGGGGCGGGCGCCTACGTGGGTGTGGTCGGTGCGCCTGTGTGTGTGGTGTGTGTTGTGTGTTGTGTGTGGTGTGTGGTGTGTTAGTAGTGGCGGTGCGTGCGTTTGCGTTTGCGTTAGTGGGCGAAGTGTAGCAGCGCTTTCGGGTGTGTTGGTGTTGTGTGTGTATGTGTGGTGTGTGGTGCACTGAGCGGAACGGAAATCGGTTGGAGAATTTCCTATTACCAAGGAAACGGCCATCCAAGCACCTATGGGATGCATTTGTGAGTCCACATTCCTGTTTTGACTCTTTTGTCTCTCTCTCTCCTATCTCCTCTCTCACTCTCTCCTTCTCTCGCGCTACTCATCTTCTATCTATATCTCAGGGGTCTCATCCTTATCTCTCTTTCTCTCTCTATACTTCTCGTCTTTCTCCTTCCTTGTTTTCATCCACAGCTGTTTTTCTCCTGTTACATTTGACTGGAATATTATCTGCAGCCTTGTCCTTGCTTTAAAAATAAACCCACTGTGTATTCCCATATGTAATCAACTCATACCGTTGGGCGCCACGTGGGCAATGCGTCAAATATTATTACCTGTTGAGGCATGGGCGATTTTACCACCATCCATACCTCCTGGCTTCGTATTTGTACGGGTGTCTGTCGTAGGCTTCTCTTGTAACCTGTTATGGTCTGCTTCTCTCGTCTTCTCGCTTCTCTTTTCTACTGTGTTGTTCTTACCACTACGCTCTCTTTCTCTCTCTACCCCTGCCATCTCTCTTCTCTCCTCTATCGTACAGTGCTAACTCTTACTGAAGTTACATCTCTTCTCTCCATAATCTACTTCTCTCTATCTCATCTTCTCTCTTCTCTTGCTATCTCGTAGCTGGGAAGAAGCTTGCACTGACATTATCCAAGTGCCGAATCTCAGGATCTAGTGAAGTTGGGCAGAAAAAAGAAAAAAAGTATGGTTACATCTCCCCCACCCCCCCACCCCCACCCCGCCCCCACCCCTCTTTCCTCAGGCCCTGTATATTTCGCTTGAGTCTTCCTCGCTCTCTCTCTCTTCTTCTTTCTCTCTCTATCTACCACCATGTGCAGAAAAGGAAAACCGACCCCGTAAGTGCGGGAACCATTAGGTCGATCCCCGTGGACGTGGCCGCTTGCAATCTCATCGGGACCCAATTCGGTGGCCAGAACGCAATTTGGGTTTATTACCCAATCGAGGGGGACGTGGGTGCGCGTGCCCCCTTTTCGCCCAAATCCAGGGGGATTGGCCCGCAGGAAGCTTTCGAATGCACGGGGCCAGGCCTACCTAAACTGGCAGGGGGGACTGTCAGGCACGATAAATGAAACATGTGTATTTCCCGATCTGTCCTGATGGTCATGTTTTGGTTTATTTTAGGTGGGGGGGGAGGAGGGGGGGGGGGTTTCAGTGTGTTTGCGTTGGGTCTGATGAGAGGGAGGAGGAGAGAGTTAGGGACTGGGAAGTTCGTACAGTAGGGGGGTAGGGGGGCTGGTGGAGGAGCGCTGGGAAAAGTGAATGGACTGCCGAAAGCGGAAAAGGATTGAAAAACTGGGATTTCAGATAGTTTTGCCGAACGTCTCGTTTGGGGGGCGGGGGCACAAGTGAGATATGAGGAGGGGGGTAAAAACTTGTTGGCAAAAAACGCTGGGCCTCCACGGAAGGAAAAATAAGAGAGATTGCAGCCAACACAGAGGAGGAGAGGACGAGAATGGGGAGAGATAGAGAGAGAAGGGCACGGGGCGGGGCGTGGGTGGAGAGAGGAGGGAAGGAGAGCTGTAATCCATGTCTTGGTTCAAGCGTTAGAAGCCTTTCCCACTCTCATCTCGTCCTCGCTCATCTCTCTGCTCTCTCTCTCTACCTCTCTCTCTCTCCTCTTCTCTTCTCATCCTCTTCTTTCCGTCGTGGGGGGGGTGTTGTGATCGTTTTTTCTGCCCTGGGCGTTACCTCGGTCTGTAGTTTTTTTTTGTTTGTGTTTTGTTTTTGTTGTTTGGGTTTTTTTTTTTTTGTTTTGTTGTTTTTTTTGAGGGGTGGGGTGTCCAAATTTTTCACAGGTTGGGACATTCCCCTCAACTGTTTCTGCACTTCATGGTCGGAAAAATTTAACTGGACCAAAAATTAAACACAAAAAAGCCACCAAAAAATGAGGCCAACTGACCAAGGACACTCCCCCCGTGTGGTAGCTTGTAGCCAAGATTGGAACGGGGGCCCGTGCTCCCAACCACCCCCCCACCAAAACAAAACACACCACCGCCACCCACACCCACCACACCACCCACACACCACCCGACAGCGGGGAGGGGGACCCCCGGGGGGGGAGTATGGAAAGAGAGGGTGGGGGGAAGGGGGGGAAGGGGTGAAAGAGACGAAAGAGAAGCGGAGAGAGGAAGGCGGACAGAGGGAGGGGAGATTCGGGGACGGGTGGAGAAGGGGGGGAGGCCAGGGGGGGAGAGTGGAGGGAGAGGAGGAGGGAGGGGAGAGGAGGGGGGGGGGGAGGGATGAGGGGAGGAAGAGGTATAGGGGGGGGGAAAAAGATAGGGGAGAAGTTGGGGTAGGGAGGGGGGGGAGGATGGAGGAGAGGGAAGAGAGGGGAAGAGAAAAAAAAAAGATGATAAATAAAAACCCCGAACGCTCCTACGAAAAACAAATCAAGGGAAGTGAAAAAAAGGGGAAGGGCGGAAAGACAAAAACCCCCCGGTTCCAACCCCGCCGGCACAACACCCACGCCATCCATTTTACCCCATCCAGCGGGGTGAAAAGGGGACCTCAAACTCAAATCCCCAACCAAAACCGGCCAAGTGTTCTGATGGAGGGGAGGCGGCCGTATTTTATAAGTCACCCATGAGGGGAAACACCACCCACACAGGGAATAACCAACTGGAAACACAACACTGCTTCCCAATTATGCTGCAGGAAGGACAGGACCCCCTCATGCAGGGCAGCATCCATGATTCCATGAAATCCCACAGGGAAGATGAACTTCCGCACCCAAAGGTGTCTTACTCCTCCGCACCGCGGATGTCCGGGTCAGGGAGGGCCCCTTGCAGGAGGGGACAAAACTCTCGTCTAATGGGAGAAGGAAGAAGAAAACTCCAGGAAAACAACGCGCCAAAAAGGTTAGGCACGGAGGTAGTCTGCAATGGGGTTAAACTTGCCCCCCACTGGCGGAAAGAGGTCCCATGGTGGAAACGAGGCAAAGACGGAAAAAGGCCGCCAAACAAACAAAAAGCCCCCGGGGCAGAGGAAGAAAAACCCAGGAACAAACAGCGTACAGGCCTTCCGCAGAGAAAGAAAGAACCCTTGTGAAGGGCTCTGATTGCGGGGACCACAATAAACGCCCACAAAGGGGATGCCTTTCCTCTTCTTTGGAAAAATGAGACAGGAGCGGTGCGTTCATATGAGGATCTCAGAAATGGCCACTGCCGACAATGGCCCAACCTGCATAGGAAGCTGAACCAGGGGCTTGCCGCATCTTCCCCCTTCTGCTCCTGTGGTCTGAAGACCCCAAAACACCAGAAAACCACTGGTTCCCATACAGACGTGTTCCACCATTCTCAAAGGGGATGAGCGAAAAGGAAACAGTGGGGGCCAACGTGGCCGACTCCGCGCTTGCAACACGACTAGCTTCCAGGGCTTGTTTTTTTGCGCCAGAACAAGACTGGAGGGGGGGGGGGGAGGGAGGGGGAAAAAAAGGCATGAAGGTGGGGGGAGGGAAAGAGGGGGGGGGGGCGGGGAGGGGGGGGGGGGGGGAAAAACGGGCGTTACCATGTTATTCAAAAGAGGCTGGGCTGACGCTGTGGAGGCGAACGAAACGAAGAAAGGGAAAGAAGAGAAAGGAAAATCAAAAATCCCCCGACACCTAGGTCTCCAGTCAAGGGACTTTCTCCCTTCCAACCGCCGGGGACCCCAGCCCTCTGGGCCGTTATGGAACTAGGGTTGTGAAAAGGGAGAAGGCAGCACCGCCAGGAATGGATGCGGCGCAGGGCGGGACCCTGGCGAACCCTCCTCAACCCGAAGAGGTTGTCCTTCCCTGCCCCCCACCCCCACACCACCCCCGGCTACACCCCCACTTCCAGCCCCTACACCAACCCTACTCCCCCACCCCGTTACCGGTCCTTCCTCCTTTCTCCTTTTGGGCAAGGGCGGCTTTCTTTTAAAAAAATGCTGGTCCACTAAGTTTCCAACCCCCGGGTCGACCAACAATAATAAAATAACGGGTCCGAAAGGGCGGTGAGAAGAGCGGGGGAAGAGGGGAGGGGGGGAGGGGGGGGGGGGGGGGGGGGTGGGGGAAGTAAGTATTAGGGGAGAGTAGGGGAAGTAGGGGGGGGGTGGGAGAGATTGAAGGGGGGGGGGGGGGGGGGGGTGGCCTCAGGGGGGAAAATTGAATCTATACCGAGGACATCGGAAATTAAACGGGGTGGGAGGGGGACTGTGGGGTGGGGCAAGCATCAGGTAGATTATATTAGGGTAACGGCGATTAGTCTTCGGCTAGGTAGCGCCGCGGGTGTTATCTTTTTCCTTTCTGCTTCTGTCCTTGTTTCTTTCTTTCCTTGTCTTTTCTTTTCTTTCGCTCTTCTAATGGCAGAAGAGGGGAAAAAAAAAGAAAGGGAAAAAAAGAAAAAAAAAAAAGAACAGAAAAGAAAAAGGAACTCTTAAGATTAAGAGGAGGGGTGTAGATTGATCGTTTTTTTCCACTCGTTAAGCTTTTAGGACCTGTTCACTTATAACAACTAATCTTTTATTTTGCCTCGTCTTTCTGACTTTTTCCTTTTCTTTCTTTTTCTTTTCTTTTTTCTTTTTTTCTTTCTTTTCTTTCTGTTTCTTTTTTCTCTGTCGTTTGCGAGATCTTTATGGCCAGGTCGGCGTGTCTCAAATTCGTGTCGGTTAATGCGACAGTCATTATGGGGACTTGTAGAAATAATGTTCCCCATAGTGTGTCTGTCCCCCCCCCTCCTCCCCCCCCCCGCCCTCTCTCTCTCTCTCTCTCTCTCTGTCTCTGTCTATGTCTGTGTGTGTGTGTGTGGGGGGGGGGGGGGGGGGGGGGGCATGAGTGTGCGTATTAGTGTGTGTGTGTGTATGTGTGTGTGTGCATGTGTGTATGCGTGTTAGTGTGTGTGCGTGTTGTGTCCGTGCATGTTAGTGCGTATCGTGCGTGCGTGCATGAATGGAGATCATGTGCGTGCGCTGAGGTCAAGGGTGAGTATCTGAATTTTTCAAGATAGGGAGGTACGAGTGCTGCTTAGGGGGGGGGGGGGGTGGGGGGGGGAATGAAGTGAGGTTCACGAGGGGGGTGGCAGCGGGGCAGGGGTGAGGAAGGGGGTGGTAACAGTGGAGGGGTGAGGAGGAGGTGGTAGCGTGGAAGGGTGAAGGTTAAGCGAATATTTCACAGGGCGAGGTCGGGACAGGAGACAGGAGGAGAAAGAGAGAGAGAGGGGGGAGAGAAGGGGTAGAAAGGGGGTGGGTGAGGGCTGGTCCTGGGGGGGGGGGGGGTAGAGGGTGGGGGATGGGGGGAGCGGGAACGAATAAGAAAGGGATCAGGATTACAGGTAATCATGCTCTTGAGATAGCCGGTCGCTTCTCACCCCCACCCTTCTCCTCCCCTTTTCCTAAGGCAGGTGGGGGTAATGGTGAATGAAGGGGATGGGACTGGGGATGTGAGGGGGGGTGGGGTGAGGGGGAGGGTGTTTAGAGAGAAAGGGCCGGAATTTCCACACTGCAGTCTCGCATTCTCTTTCTGGCATTCCGATGGCTGGCTGTCATGTCGGATGACAGGAACCTGAAAACGGCGTTGTCTGGCACTTTTCCTGCCCCTGTCTGCCAACAGCTTTGGGCTTTTTCTTTTGTATTTTTTAATGGGTTGGTCGGGGAAGACGGGAGGGGGGGGAGGGGTGGTGAGGGGTAGGTGGAGAGGGTGGATATCAAAAGTGCGGCTTCTTCAGCGGTGTGGTTCCCAATATATTGAGGTGCCTTGACCAAAGGTGATTATCGTTAGTTTCATAATGATAGCTGTGTCTTATTGGTCTGTTTGTCTGTCTGTCTGTACGAAAACTCCACCGCAAAACCGATTTTTGATTGAAGGAAACATAGTGCCAAAGATCGGAATGTGGCCCACGATAATTCGCTGAAAATTGTGATTGCGGATCTCCGGATCTAAAGACGGATCTAGGATGGGTGATGCGCTACATGTCATATGGTTGTGTGTGTGGTGTGTGTGTGTGTGTGTGTGTGTGTGTGTGTGTGTGTGTGTGTGTGTGTGTGTGCAAGTGTTTTACGCGCACGTACGAACTCAGGACACTCAGACAGAGAGGGAGATGATGGGGGTTGTGATGAACTGGAGTTTTATAGCGCGCGGGGAGAGAGAGAGAGAGAGGGGGGGGGTCGGGAGGGAAGAGAAGAGAGGAGACGGGGGGGGAGAGAGAGAGAGGGACAGGACATACACACACACCATACGCGAGCGCACGCACTCAACACACACACACACACACACACACACACACACACACAACACACACACACACCTCACACACACACACACACACACACACACACACTCACACACACACACACACACACACAAACACACACACACACACACACACCACACACCACACAATGACAGCTGTGACTCGGAAAAGGCCCAAACATGTCAAAGGCATGAGAAAATTTGAACCAAAAACTCAAGTTACACGCTCTCAAATCCACAGACACCTCCCCCCCTCACCATTTCCTTCCCATCTCCCAACCTCCCTTCTTCCAATACCACCAACCCCCCCCCCACCCCCCCCCCCCGACTGTTTCCCCCTCCCACCCCACCATTCCCATCACCTTTCTTTCTCACTACCCACCCCAACCAACTCCACCCCCCCCCCCCCCCCCGACTGTTTTTCCCCCTACTCTGCTAATACTCCCATCTTCCCATCCCTTCTACATCTCCACCCCCTATTAAATCCCCCCCCCCCACCCCACTCCGCCAACGAAACTAGCCTAATTCCTCAGGATAGTATCACCCCCAAACGTGCATGACGAATATATCAAAAAATCCCTCTTTTCAAGAGCTGTAGAGTGGTGCAATGGCGAATTAAGATATCAAAAAATTCCTCTTTCAAGAGCTTTAGAGTGGTGCGTGGCGAATCTATCATCAAAATCCTCTCTTTTCAAGAGCTTTATAGAGTGGTGCGTGGGCGAATATATCAAAATCCCTCTCTTTCAAGAGCTTTAGAGTGGGGCGTGGCGAATATATTCAAAAACGTTCCCTCTTTACAGCTTTAGAGTGGTGGGCCGGTGGCGATATTCAAAATCCCCCTCGTTCAGCGCTTTAGAGTGGTGCGTGGGCAATATATCAAAAATCCCTTCTTTCAAGAGCTTTAGAGTGTTGCGTGGCGAAATAATCAAAAAAAAACCCTCTTTCAAGACTTTAGAGTGGAATCCTTTTTTTTTTTCTTTCCACCACCACCCATTAACCCCTCACTAAACCTTCGTCCTTTTTCCTCTTCTTTTGTCTTCTTCTTCTTCTTTTTTATTCTCTTCTTCGTCTTCTTCTCCCCCTTTCTCTTTTTCTTTTCTTTTCGTCTTCTCCTCTATGTCCCCCTCCCATGTCCCCCCCCCCACCCTCGCACCCCCCCGTCCCCGCCCCCCCCTCTCCCGCTCTCATGTCCCTGCCCCCCCCATCTCTCCCCCCTCTCTCCCCCTCTCTCACCCAACTCTCGCTCTTCTTCTGTTTTTCTTCTTTCATTCTTTCCTCTTTTTCTTCCTTCTTCTCCTTCTATGATGTGCGTCCCTCCCCCCCCCAAACACCAGAGCCCCCCCCCCCCACCCCTCCCCCACCCCACCCCCCACCCCCCCCACCACCCAACCCCTCTCTCTCGCTCTCTTTCTCCTCCCTAGACCTGCCGTCTCTCTCTCTTCCTTCTCTCGTTCTCCCTGTAAATCCACACAGTAAACCTTCAAACAAAATAATAACATGTCACAAGATTAAAGTACTTCCTTACACTATAGAGAGCGAGATACGACATAGACACCTTACCCAGACATAGAGAAGGGAACCTCCTGAGCAAAAACACGAACTGAACAGTTTGATAACTGTGACTACTCCTACAAAGTCTTCTGCGGAGAGGGACGCCGACCGACAAACCGCCCGCCTTTGGTATGCTTTTTTCCGTAAACATATAGGACGGGCGTTACCGCCGACGTGGAAAAGGTACCCTCAGGTCGCTGGCTTGAGAGCCTAGAGGGTGTGATGTGAAAAACAATAGCCGGTCTTCTCAATTCGTCTTCCTAGTAATTTCTCCTTGGGAAAACTGACAAACCCACGTTGTCTAATTGCAGAACAACTGGCGTAATAAAGGTTGGGACAGTACTTTTTGTTTGGGTGGGTCTGGTCTTTTTTTTTTTTTTTGGGGTTTTTTTTTTGGTTTGATTTTTTTTGTTTTTTTTTTTCCCTATTTTTTTTTTTTTTTCCCCCCCCTACCTTTTCCCTGTTTCCCCCCCCTACACCTTTTCAAAAGGTGGGCATTTTTGTCAAATTTCAAACGTGTTCTCCTTGCTCGCAGCATCCTCTCCCCCACCACCACCCCCACCCCTCCCCACCCCCCCGCCGGCCTCCCCCCCTCCCCCCTCCCCCCCACTCCCAACTCCCCCGCCCCGCCACCCCCCCCCCCCCCACTACTCCGCGATACTGACCGAATCCCCCCCGACACCCCCCCAGCCCCCCTCAACCTTTTCGCTTTTTTTCCTGGCGGGGGCCCATTTACCACGTCCCACCCGCACCCATCCCAGCCCCGATCCCTGCCCCTGCTCCCGCCCCGCGTTGAAAAATGTGAAATAATATTCCTAGGCCGTCTTAAAATCATGTGATGGCTTTAAATTTATAAGCAAGTGATATCCACGTGAAATGTGATCCCTCCCAACCGTCCACCATTAAAACAGGGATGATTAGAGAGAGGGGGGGGGGGGGTGGGAGAGGGGATTACTCGTCTTGTTGGGTCGTTATAGAAAATCACGACTGTGTGTGATAAAGTGTGTCTGTACAATCCAGACACATGGCGAGGCAGTACAGGTAACATATTTGTTTTTTATAGCTCCTACTGATTGGAGAGGCGATATTCCGCCACAGCAAATTGATTAGATATTGACAGATTAAAGAATCATGTACTCTTTCCAACCTTTATTTCCCCTAGGACTAAGAGAGAGCGAGAGAGAGCGAGGAGAGAGCGATCATAGAGAAGAGAGAGAGAGAGAGAGCAGAAAGTTTAGTAAAGTTTTTAATGGGTGTACTGCTAGGGGAGGATTACTGAGGAAGACGAGAGTAGATGGAAAAACAGAGAATCGACATAGATGTCATCTACTACGCGAACAAAAGTTCACTACCCAACTGTTCAATTCAGAACCTCATTGGCAAAAGCAGACCACCTACCAGAACCGCAAAAAAAGAAAAAAAAATAAGTAAAATATTTTTTTTTAAACTGCATCTTTTTCGTGCTACACAAAAAAAAAACCCCTATTTGTTTGGGGAGCAAAAGGTCCCGTTATGGAGAAAGAGGGCGACAAATCAGGTTTCCTTTCAGATCAAGAAAGTTTCGATTACGCAATAACAACAAAAACACAACACAACAACAACATGACTGTACCCCAAACAGCACGTACTTCCACTAGAAACACCAACAAGCTCACCAGAGGGAAAAGATGTC
>JADBJO010003426.1:17500-22500 GCA_016801955.1 Conus betulinus
TTGTTGTCCTGTGTCTGTCTAGGATTCCCTCCCTCCCGTCGTTTTTTTTTCTTCATATACTAATTTCAAGAAATGAAGGTTTTTGTGTAATATAAGGGAATGTTTTATGCTGTGTCTATCCGTCTTGTTTTTTTTTTTTTTTCCTTTTAAAAGAATCGACAAATCATCATCATCATCGTCGTCATCATCATCATAAAAAATAATCATTAAGTTTGTCTGAGGCCACTTAATCAATGGGTCCGTTTGTGTTCCTGTACGCCTATCTGTCTCCAACATTCTCTCGCTGTTTCTTTTGTCTTCCCCCCCCTCCCCCTCCCCCCCGTCCCCCCACACACACGCGCGCCCCCCCCCCCCCCCCCCCCCCACACACACACACACACTCATACACACACACACACTCACACACACACACACACACACACACACACACACACACCCCCCCCCCCCCCCACACAACCACACACACCACACACACACCTCCCTCCTCTCTCTTCTTTATAGGATAAATCTCTTCGGTTCCAGCAAAACCCCTCCTCCCTCCCCTTCAAACCCCTCCACCCACCCCCACCCCCACCCCCACCCCACCCCCACCCACCCCCTGCCCCTCTCCAACACGAATACTCTCCCTTCCTGTCCTGTCTTTATTTCTTCTATTATGTTGTAGGGGGGTAGCTTCCCCTGCTGCCCTTTGCGTTTCCGGCGCGGCGGCCATGACTAATGATTGGATAAAAGTTCAGTGTGGAAATGTCAGCGCTTGTGGCCGACCCCCTCCGCGGAACAGGGCAGCAGACAGACAGAGAGGGAGGACCATCCCCATGTCACTGGCGAGCTGGAAGAGGGGGTAGGGTGGGAAGAGAGACAGAGACAGAGAGAGAGAGAGAGACATGACAGACAACGGACAAACAGACAGACAGAGACACACAGGAAGACCGTTTCTATGTCACTGGCTAGCTGGAAGAGGAGAGGGTGGGGAGAGAGAGAGGAGGAGGAGGAGGAGAGAGGAGAGACGGACGGACAGACGGACGGACAGACAGACGGACACAGACAGACACACTGGGAGGACCATTCCTATGCCACTGGCTAGCTGGAAGAGAGGGGGACAAAGAGATAGAAACGGAGGGGGGAGACAGCACACACACACACACCACTCTCTCTCTCTCTCTCTCCTCTCTCTCTCTCTCTCTCTCTCTCTCTCTCAGAGAGAGAGAAGCAGACAGAAATTAACAGAGACATGCAGACAGAGACAGGCATGCACAGAGACAGACTGTCAGACAGACAGAGAAAAAGAGAGAGCAAAGACAAAAAAAATGGTGTAAGTGGGAGGAAGAGGCAGGAAAGGGGAGGGGAAGGGAGAGGACGGGGGGAGGGGGGGGGGGGGGGGGGAGAGGGGAGGAGGGGAGGAGCGAAAGACAAGTGGGAGACTAACACCACAGAGACATCGGTAGAAAGGAACGTACGGACAGAGAGAGAGAGAGAGAGAGAGGAGAGGGGAGAGAGGGGGGCTCACACTCATTCACTTTACTTGGGATCATAGAAAGAGCTTTCGGTAAATGGACGATTCTCCGCTAACTGCCACCCACGCCCTCGCGCCACCTGGGGGACCCACTCTTAAAAAGTAAGGGAAGCAACTCCCCAGCGTACGGGGCGGACCGAGGGCGACCAATCGATGCAGAGAGAGAGAGAGAGCGGCGCGCGCGCGCTCGAGAGAGAGAGAGAGAGAGGAGAGAAGTGAGAGTGGTTTGCGCAAGTGCAGCATTCAAGGGGTGGAGGGGGGGGGGGGAGGGGAGGTATTGGGGGGGGGGGGATGCTTCAAACTGTTTGCAGAATGGCCATTCGATTTTTCAGCGGGATGGTTTCTTTTGGAGATGTCGAGAGGATTCTGTTTTATATTCGGATTGGAGGGACAGTACGAGGAGGAGACAGGATGGGAGAGAGGAGAGAGGGGTTCGGAGTATATTCAGAGTGGCACTAAGAGAGGGTTTCGCGGGACCGATAACAAACGAGCTGAGAGGGCGGGATTTTGGGGGGGCGGTATGGGAGAAGAGAGAGAGATAGAGCGACACAACCGAAACGCGAGCAATGTGTGCCTGCACACACACTACTGACACATCTACCCACCACACACACTACAGGGACATCGAAGTGGTGGTGAGGCACATTACACGGAAGAGAGCAAGCGGGGGGGATCTCTCAACTTCTCCTCTCGACCCTTCTTTTCAAACTGTCCCCCTTCGAGAATGGCTCCTCCTCGATCTGCTCCTCGGGGGGTCTGGGGTCTCCTCCTTTTGGGAATCGTCGAAGAAGGATATCTGTCCTCTTCTCCTCTCTCTATCCCTCCCTCCTCAACTGTCCAACACTCAACGCAACAATCACCTTCACACCTGGCCGGCGTGCAGGTAAGGCGAGAAGAGGGAAGAGACACTGGAGTGGAGGGGTGGGGGCGATAGGATGGGGACGGGAGGCGGGGGAGAATGACTCGAAAGTCGTGCACTTAAAGAATGGGGTCGCTCCTGCCCGTCACCACTCTCCTCCATATCATACACGCTACCTCCGCTCGCCACAACACGCACACACACGCTCGAGGGGGGGGGAGAGACACAGGGATAGAGACACACTCTCACACACAACACACCTCACACATCCTCCCCCTCTCGAGCACATACACACTAGCGCCTCCTAGTCTCATCTCCCCCCCATCGTCACTCCGCTCTCTCATACTCTCTCTCTCGTTCTCTCCTCCCCTCCCTCACTCCTCTTCACCCTCACACAACTCGCCTTCCTCAAAGGTCTCCACATCTCCTCTCTCAGCTTCAAATCTCTTCTCCCTCTCCACTCTCCCACCACCCCCTCCTCTCTCCTCTCTCCTCCTCACTCTCCCTCTTTCATCCCCTCTCCTCCGTACCGCCTCTCTCTATCTTCCGTCATCCCCTCTCTACGCTCTCTCTTTGTCCTCTCATGCAATCCTCATCGCCTCCAACAATTCATTCCTCTCTGCGGCCCTCCTTTATCCATCCTCTTCAATACTCCTCACATCCACCATCCTCTCCTCCCTGCCTCATCGTGTTTCAAAAAACAAAAAAAAAGATCCACAAAAACCACAAACAGCCAAAACCAATTCCCAATACTGTCACTACTTGTCCACTATCGCCTAGTCGCTTCATTGAACAAAAGCAATGGAGATACCAGGAAAAAAAAAAAAAAAAAAAAAAAAAAAAAAAAAAAAAAAAAAAAAAAAAAAAACCGAAATTGTCCGCTTCTCTTGTGGTGCGTTTTGTGTGTGTGTGTGTGTGTGTGGTGTGTGGTCTATCTTTGAGCTGTTTGCCTCCCTTTGACAGCCCCGGGGCCGAGGTGGCGTCGACCGAAGGAGGGGGAGAGCAATCTCGGTGACCCGGAGGGGAGCTAATTTCAACGTACCCTGGCCACGAGACACGTGTCATTTGTCACAGTCATAACGAAGCGCGAGACTCATTTGCATCGGATCTTGGGGGGGGGGGGGGGCGGGGGGGGGGCCCTTGGAACCTAGTCTTTGCAAAAACGCTATCCTGCTCTGGACCAATACAAGAGTCAACCCCAAAGCTGGGGAGTGACGTGCGGTGGGGGTGGGGGAAGGGAAGGGAGGTGGGAGAGGGCTTTATCTCCGACGACTTCTTGCAAAGCCCCACACACCCCTCCACACCCCACCCTCCCCGTTTATTTATCCCAGAAAAAAAGCCCTCAACCGACAACTTTGCGTTATTTATCGGAACGAACAAGAAAAGAAAAAAGGCGACCGGCTTTGCTCCTCCCTTACCATACACCTAGCTCGACACTTTGCATGGCTTTTTATCGGAACGAACATGTCAGATTCTACCACCTCCTTTGCCTTGCCCCCCCCCCCCCCCCTCACTGCCACTCCCCCCCTCCCCCCCCCCCCCCCATACCCCCAGCTAAACCCGCTCCACCCTTCCCACCACCCCTGGTCTCAACCACCCCCAACCCACCCCTGTCTCTTCTCCTCCCCCCTCCTCTCTTCCACCCCCGGGGGATAAGCGAGTCAACAGCGCAGTGAGAGCCAAATCAAATTACTCTGGTACCGAACTTCGAAAGAATCATTTGTAAACTTCTCAGGGGATTTTGGGTGCCGGCGATCGAGGTTGAAATAATACGGACTGCCTTTCGATTTGATGGATTTCAAATTGAATCAGGTGGCATTGTCGTTCGCTTGGACGACGTACGTACATACGTGAAATGCTTCGTCTACCAACTCCGTAGCTTTTTTTTTTTTTTGTTGTTGTTTTTTTTTTTTTGTTCGTTGTTGTTAAAGATATGGGGTTGTTTTTGAAGGGAAGGCTTTGTGGTGAATTTTCTTCTAGATATCGCTTCCATACGAAATTTGTCAAATGATAAACCTTTTTCGATTTGTACGTCGGAGTTTTCTTTCTTCCTTCCTTCCTTTCTTTCTTTCTTGCTTTCTTTCTGTCCTTCTTTCCTTCTTTCTTTTTTTTTCTTTTTTTTTTTTTTTTTTTTTTCTTAATGTAGGGTGTGTTTGAGATTCCGCAGATTAGCGCTTAGGATTAAAGGGACGCGACAGTATGTAGAGCTAGCCTAGCCTGTCAGGGGACGTAATTTTTCTTGGCATCGGTGTAAAAAGAAGATAGAAATAAACGCAATTGAAAAGAATTCCCTGTGGTGAATTATCGCCCTTTTTAAAGCAAATATTGATGTTGTTTGTAACGGAGAGTAAAGTGGATTAAATCAAATGAAAGAGGCTGGTTTAGGGGCAAGGGAGTTGACCCCTTTTTTTTTTAAACCCCCCACCCCCACCCCCACCCCTCCTTTTTCTGCTTATCAATGTTTAGCGAACTAGATCTACACGACTGGCGAAACTGTGTGTAAACTTTCTGGCGGGGTCGCTATTATAAAAGGGGATAGGGCCGTATATTTGTGCATGTGTCAAACTGATAAACATCTAGTTTTAAAATTTCTGGATGTGTGTTTTTTTTATTACTATGATAAATCCT
>JADBJO010003426.1:27500-30000 GCA_016801955.1 Conus betulinus
GTGTGTCTCTTTGGCCCCAGGTCTCTTTGCCCCCCATTTCTCACTGGCATTTCATCATGGCCGCCATCGGGATGGACAACAACAGCCAGGGTGACCTTTGTCCACCTTGTGATTGAGGTAGTTTCCGTGGTGGGAGCGAAGGCAGGGATGGAGGAGGAGGTGGTGGAGGTGGTGGGGGGGGGTGGTGGGGGTGTCATCTCCAGGGGGTGATGTGTATGTGTGTGTGTGTGGTGTGTGTGTGTGTGTGTGGTGTGTGTGATGTGGTGGGTGGTGTGTGTGTGTGTGTTGTGTGTGTTCGTGTGGAGAGGAGAGAGAAGAGAGGAGTGGGTGTGTGTGTGTGTTTGTGTGTGTGGTGTGTGTGTGTGTGTGTGTGTGTGTGACCTGTGTGTGTGTGAGTGAACTCAGAGAGAGAGTTTGTTTAATGTTTGTGTGTGTGTGTGTGTGTGTGAGAGAGAGAGAGAGAGAGAGAGAGAGAGAAAGAAAGAGCGTGGGTGGGTGTGTGGGGGGGTGCGTTTGGGGGTGTTGTGGTGCTTCCAGTGCGTGCGTGCATGTGTGTGTTTTGTCAGGGTGAAACTGTGTATTAATGTGCGTTTGAGAACCTTCCGCCTTGGACAGAGGTTCATGGATTAGGAAGAAGGGTGTGCACTGTGTGTGGAGAGACGGTGGGGGCGGGGTGTGGGGGGGGGGGGGGGCTCTTGGGGGGGATGGTGTGGGTCATGTGTGGTGTGTGTGTGTTCAAGTGGAGATGAGAGGAAGGAGAGTCCCCGAAGGCGGGAAGGGCAGGGAGAAAGGGAAGTGGGGGGGGGGGTGGTTGTGTTGTCCCCCTTGGGGTGTGGTTTGTTGTCAGTGTGTCATTTGCCATTCAAGGCGTGAGGTGGGACCGATCGCCCACCATAATGATGATTTCCCACCCCCCACTTTAGAGGGTTCCTCATAATGGGGAAAGGGAGGGATGAAGGCAGAAGGGGGGGATGGGAGGCAGTGGGGATGGGGGAAGGACGGAGAGACGTGAAATGACATGGAACTTAAGAGGAAGGGGGGGGGGGGAAGGGGAATGGGGGGGCTGGAGAGGCGAGAAGGGGAAGCAAGAAGGGCGGAAGGGCGCCCTTTAGAAGTTCTTTTTTTTTGGTGTCGGTGTCAAAACTGGTGTCATTGTGGGAAAAGCTTGTTGGGAGATGTTTGCATGCTGGGTTATGAATGGATGGTGGGTGGTAGGGTGGTGTGTGTGTGTGTGTGTGTGTGTGTGTGTGTGTGTGGTGTGTGTGTGTTGTGTTTCCTGTGATGCTATGTTGATGTGTTGGTGTTTGATGTGAATGTTTGGTCATTATGACGTTCGTGTGAAGTGGTGGAGCACGCACCCAAGCCGGCACATAGGGTTAGCGCGCGGGCTTGCTGAGATACACACACACACACACACACACACACACCCACACACAACACACACACACACACACACACACAACACACACACACACACACACACAACACACACACACACACACCCAACACCACACCCACACACACACACACACCACACACACACCACAACCCACCACAACAACACAACACACACACACACACACACACACACACACACACACACACACACACACACACACACACACACACACACAGATTAGCACACACACGCACTCGAGACGCGCGCAGGCACAATAGTCACTCAACCTGAGATAGAGACACAATAACAGAGAGACGACAGACATACACACAGGGGAGAGACGTAGTAGACATGATTAGTCCACAACCTCGAGAGAGAGCGAGAGAGAGAGACAGAGAAGACTAGAGAGAGGCAGACAGACAGAGCAGATCTCTCTATTAAGCTTGGCCAGGTTTATTTGATTCATCAGGTCGAACATTCTCCTTCTTTTGTGTCGCAGAAGTTAGGACAAATCAAGCACAACAAACATCTTACAGTGGAAAGAAGGGCAATGCAAAGCCAAGCAAAGCAAGCACTCTCTCTCTCTCTCTCTCTCTCGTCTCTCTCTCTCTCTCTCTCTCTCTCTCTCTCTCTCTCTCTCCTCTCTCAGTATCAATAGCCGCTGACATTTTAACCCGGCACGTAAACCCTTTGGGTTGATCGTTACAAAGAAAATGGCAGATGACATTTTCAGTTCTATCGAACAAGAAAGAGAAGGCAGAACTCGCTCACACGCACGCACGCTTACACACACACACACACACACACACACACACACACACACACACACACACACACACGCTTACACAAACACACACACACACACACACACACACACACACACAACCACACACACACACACACACACACACACACACACACATTTCTCGTGTCTGAGTCTTCTGCGCGTCGTTAGAAAGTCAGGCATCGATCGAAGCTGGATGGCAGCTCGTCAGCGGAAATGCAAAAAAAAAAAAAAAAAGAATTGAACAGTGAGGGGGAGGAAGGAAGGGGGGGGGGGGGGGGGGGGGGGGGGGGGGGGGTGACTGAGAGGAGAGGGTT
>JADBJO010003426.1:37500-47500 GCA_016801955.1 Conus betulinus
CTGCTTTTAATGTTGATTTATAATAGACAACAGACTGACAAACAGACTGACTGACTGGCCGACTGGTTGGCTGACTCGAATTCCAAACACTTAGCCGTCAGCAGACTAGAATAATGACAAAATCCGGTTCCAGAGAGCATCGTGCTCGTTCTTCGTTCCCGTTTTCTCCGTTTTCCTGAATGGCGTTTTAAATCTTGCCCTGAAGAAGACCTGGGAGGTCGAAACGCGCGTCGTGTTTGTCGTCTGGTGATTTGTCTGTCCCATGTTAACTGGCGGAGTGAGTTTAAATTTTCATTTGAAAAATTTGTTGGCCGTTTCCGCACTGCAGGCGGGCAGCTCAACTTTTCAGACAAACATGTTTTTAAACCAAACACCGCAGGTCGTGTCTTATTTGTTTTAGTAGTTCTGTTTAGGGATAATTATTTTTCATCTTGTCCCTAACATTTGGGGGGAAAAGTTGTTTTTTAAAAAACAAAACACTTTTGCGCATTTTGAAAAAAAAAAAAAAGAAAAGAAAGCATGTATAGATCTGATTTTTGACGAGGTGCCAGGCCTGGTGTGGGCCCCTTGTGGTCTGCTTGGGCCAAAAACAATTGAATGACGTTGAAACGGGCCCAGTTCCATGGCTCCGATTCCCAACTACACATTGATGCCAAAGTATCGGCCTGAATGTTTAGCCAAATACCTCTCCACATACACACAGAGAGAGAGAGAGAGAGGGGGGGGGGGAGGAGGTAGAGAGAGCTAGAGAGAAGGAGAATAGGGAGGGAGAGAGCTAGGTCTCCGCTGGTGGTTGCCTCACAGCGGCCCTGTTGCCCCCAGCCCCTGCTCCCAGTGGACTGCCGGTTCTGGGGAGGCTGTAGGACGTAACCTCCTGTGGTGTAGCTGTGTGTGGTGGCATGGTCAGCATGAGCGGTAGAGAAGTAGACAGAGACAGAGAGAGCGTGATAGAGAGAAAATGGAGGAGAGAGAGAGAGAGGGAGGAGGGAGGGAGAGATGGTTAACTGAAAGAATGAGTAGAGAAAGAGGGGGAGAGAGTGAGAGTGAGACATGGGAGAGAGAGAGAGAGAGAGAGAGATGGGGAGAGAAGAAGAGAGAGTGCGAGAGAAAGACAGACAGACAGACAGACGACAGAAGGGGGGAGGGACGGGGGGACGGGGCCACGTACAGACGGCAAGAGAATATAGGCCTTTAACTCCTCGGGCGGCGTTTTTTTCTTTATAAAGCAGTCCTGGCATGGCACCACGACAAACTACAAGCAAGGGGGGGGTGTCAGGTAGACTACCCTGGGTTGAATGCCGGGGTCTGGTGGCGGGCGGCCGCCCCCCCCCCCCTCCTCCTCTCTCTCTCATCCTCTCACTCGCCTCTCTCCCTCTCGCCCACCACTCCCTCTACATCTCCTCTCTTCCCTCTCTCCTCCTCTTCTCTCTCGCTCTCTCCCCCCATCCTCGTCTTCTCTTTCTTCTTCTCTTCTTTCTTTCTTTCGCCTTTGGACTTTTCTTTAACATTCCGAAAAAGTAAAATCCAAGTCAAGTTCGTCGTACGTGTTGTCTTCCTTCCCATTGGTGGCTTTAAAAAAAAAAAAAAAAAAAACAAACCCAAATAGGGTCGACTTTGGCATGGCACCTAAACAAGTGTAAAAATTGAATAATCTGCTTCCTTTCCCCTCCGTGCCTCGCTTTTTCCATGCCCCTCCCTCTACAAAAAAACAAAACACACCTCCCTCCCTCCGCCCGCCCACCTCTCCCTTCTCAGATCTCCCACCACCCAACCAGCCCACCACCACCACCCCCCAACGCCCGCCTTTCCACTGTCGGGCCCCTAACCGGGGTCGTGTGGGGCTCGTGGGGGCGCTGCCTGGCAAAAAAATCACCGTCTGTTTACATCGTGTCCACCTTGGCGTTTGGGTGTGCGTATTTCCTCCCCCTGTTCACTCCCCCTTGGTCTGCTGGCTGCCTTGCTTGCTGCGTGCCCGACTGTCTGTCTGTCCTCTCCTCCTTCTCCATGGCCTCCTCCTCTAGCCCGTGCCGGCTGTCTCTCTCATCCTCTTTTCGGTCTCTCTGTCTGTCTCTGATTGTCTGTCTGTCTTCTACTCTCATCTCCTCCTCTGTCTGGCTGTTGTCGCTGTCGCTTTCTCTTTCTCGCTCTCATTCTCTCTCTCCGCTGTCTCTCTACTCTCTCCCTCTCTCTTCTCTCTCTCTCCTCCGTCGTCATCTCATCTCTCTCTCTCTCTCTCCCCTCACTCCTCTCTCACTCTGCTGCCTGTCGTCTTCATGTCCCTCCCTCTACCTCCTTGCTCTCTTCATCTCTCCTCCCGCTCCCCTCCTCTCCTCCTCTCTCCTCTCCCTCCCTTCTCTCTCTCCCTCTCTCTCTCTCTCTGCTCTGTTCTCGTCTCTCCTTCTCTCTGTCGGTGTTTTCTTCTGTTTCGCTGGTTGTGGGCCGTTCTCCCTCCCCTAGATCCTCGCTCCGCTCTCTCTCGTTCTCCTTCTCTCTCCCCGCCTCCTCTCTCTCTCCCACCCCCTCTCAGTCTCTCCTCTCCTCTCTCTCTTCCTCTCCCTCATCCCTGTGCCTGTCTCTTCTCCCTTCTCCTCCATTCTCCGCTCTCACTCTCTCTCTCCATCCTCCCTCTCTCCCACCCTCTCCTCTCACCTCTCTCTCTCGTCTCATTAACGCATTCCCACAGTGTGTGGGTGGGAATAGACTAGCCACAGGTGAGGGTCGACAACAGCTGCGGTTAATCTCCTCTCCCTTCCTCCCTCGTACCTCAAATAAATCCTTCCAATTTATCTAGATATTCCTGCCGCCGGGCTCTCTCTCTCCCCTCTCTCTCTCTCCTCAAGGCCTCTCTCCTCTCTCTCTGTGGTCCCCTCTTCATCTCCGCTCCCCTCATCCTCTCATCTCTGTGTCCCCCCGTCCCCCACCCTCTCCCCCCCCCCCCGACTACCCACTTTTCACCTCTGTGTCGTCTCTGTTCCCACACGTGTTTCAGCGTGTGGTCTTAGTCAGTGAGGTGTTTGATTTTTCTTTTTTTTTTTTTTGTTTTTTTTTCTTTTCTTTTCTTTTCTTCTTTGGGAGCTGAGGATTAGGGCCTGGACGGCCAGGGGGGTTGAGAGTGGTGGTGGTTGGAGTAGGAAAGTGTGGTCTACGATCTGATTAGTCAGTAAAGAATATGACCTGGATGAGAGAGAGAGAGAGAGAGAGAGGGATGCATGATGAGGATGATTGATGTGATGGGACAGGGTCATTCAATTTACATCCGCCCCTCTTGAAGGAGGAAGGGCGGTGTACCGTGCAGTCAGACAGATAGATAGACAGGCAGGACAGACAGTCAGATCACAGCGCACAGAATAGACCTCAGCCAGATAGATAAAGACAGGAGATACCGAGCAAACCATAGGAACAGGCTGACGGGGGGGGGGGACGAGTGAAAGACGCACGAGACCGAGGGAGAGTTGAGTTGAGAGTGTGAGAGAAGGGTCATTCATTTTAACATCGGCCCCTCGTGAAGGAGGAGGGTGTGTGTTAGGTTAGACAGACAGAGCCGATTAGATAGTACAGGAAGTCAGAACAGACAAATAGAGAGATAGACAGACAGATAGATCGATAGATAGAGGCTAACACGGGAAAAAATAGGGAACGGGTTTTGACGAAGACAGGCCAGAGAGAGAGAGAGCCAGAGAGAGAGCAGAGCACCGAGAAGAGGCAGAGACGAGAGGGGAGGAGCCAGAGAGAGGAGAGACAGAGAGGAGCGCGAGAGAACAAAACGAACGAAAGTAAGAAGTGGTTGGAAAAAACAACACAAAACGACACGAAGAAACAAAAGCGTGAAACCCGTAAAAACAACAACAACAACAACAACCAACAAAAAAAAACTCTCCTCGCAACCCCCCCCCCCTCATCCCCTGTACCCGCTCTCTCCCCCCTCTCCCTTCCTCTTCTTTCCACCAAAGTCAGTTAACCCTTATCCAGAATGGATATCCCCACCCCCCCTCACCTCCCCCCCCACCCCCCCCCCCCACCCCCCCCCCCCCACCCCCCCCCCCCCACCCCTCGGGCCGATGAAAAGACTTCAAGCCTTCGGTTCGTTGAGGTCATAGTGAGAGGCGAGACCCCTTCTGATTGTAAGTGACCTGGTAGAGAGAGAGAGAGAGAAGGAGAGACGAGCGGGAGGGGGGGGGGGGCAGGACACCGTTTCGACTGCAGCCTCCAGGGAAAGCAACATGAGCTCAGGACGAACCGGTTGGTTTGACCCTTCCTTACCCTCCACCCCTCACCCCCCCACCCCCCGTCCTTCGGACTGAGGAAAATACAGCTTTTGGTCTCATGACATTTTTTCTTGTGTCGTGATGCGGGCCGTGTGAGTAATGTTGTGTTGTGTGTGTGTGTGTGTGTGTGTGTTTTGTGCCCGCTGCCGTGCCCGCTCGCGCGCTGCGTTTGCGTGCGTGTGGGGTGTTTGACTGCGTTCCATTGACAAGCATGTCAAAATAGCAGCCCCGTGTTAGTACGTGGTACTGGAGTTGTAAGTAGAGAGAGGACATGGAGAGACGGAGAGAGGAGAAGAGAGAGAGAGAGGAGGAAGGGAGAAGAGAGGGAGTAGATGGGTGGGGAGGAAATGAAAAGGAAAGTGGGAGAGGAACAAAGGGGGAAAGAGCAAGAAAGAGAGGATAAGGGGTGGGTGGGGGTGGGAGAGGTGTGGGGGGGGGGGCTAGAGTGGAGAGATGGATGGGGAAGAAAGAGGGAAAGAAGAAAGGAACGATGAAGAACTTTATTGACGGCTTGGGAGGAACTGTAGGACGTGCGTGTGTGTTGGGAGGAGTGGGATCTGTGCGGTGTGTGTGGCATGTGCCTGCATGGCGGTGTGTGTCGTGACAACTGTGTTGGATGTGTGTGCCTGTGTGCGTGTCAAACTGCACATACCCGTCCCTCCGGCGTTCGCAGGTGTGCGTAAGAGTCCATGCTGGTGTGTGTCACACAGCACCGGACTTCACAAGTGCCCGTTAGGCTTGGATCTGACACCGACCCGGTCGACCCCCGGCAAACGCAACCCCATCACCCCGTTTTCGTTTACATTCCCAGTCTCGTACGGGATAGGAGGATGACCTGATCGTCCGTAACCACCATCTCTCACGTCTTATCTCCTTACCAGTGACCAACGTCTTTTAGTCTCTCATCTCTCTCTCTTCTCTATCGCTCTCTCTCTCTCTCGATATCTCTTATGTCGGGCGGTCTCTGTCTTCTCCCCGGCTCTTCTCTTCTCTCTCTCTACTTCTTCCTCTTCTTTATCTTTTCTCTCTCTCTCTCTCTCTTCTCTCTCTCTCCCCTTCCCCTTTCGTTCAGCCCTTTCTCATCTATCGTAAAGTTGTACCCTCCTTTCCATTTCCTCTCTCTCTCTTTTCTTTCTCTTGCTCGCTCTCTCTCTCTCTCCGCTTGGATCTCTCCTATATGGATCTCTCTCTCTCGTGGATCTCCTCACTCTCCGCCATCTCCTCTGGGGGTCTCTCTCTCTCTCTGTCTCTCTCTCTCTCTCTTTCTCTCTCTCCCCTCTCCTCTTCTCTGTCTCTCATCTCTCTCTCTCTCTTCTCTCTCTCTCTCTCTCTCTCTCTCGCTCTCTCTTCTCTCTCTCTCTCTCAGGCCATTGGATGGGCCTCATTGAAGTTTTCTTCTGATGTTTTCATCTGTGCCTCAGCTCATTCGCTCGTGTTCAGTCCGTCCCCCCCCCCCCCCCCTCTCTCTCTCCTCTCTCTCTCTCTCTATATCTCTTTTCTCTCTCTCTCTCTCTCCTCTCTCTCCTCTCTCTCTCGTTTGGGGGGAGAAAAACTTCCGCACAGATGCAGAGAGCAGTGCAACCTGGATGGCTCTCAGTGTGTTTTCTATGATCTCAGTCGGTCTGCTCCCACTGCCGGTAGATCCGTCTGTCTGTCTGTCCGTCTGTCTGTCGCTCGGTCGGTCGGTCGGTCTGTTATGTTTATTTTGTAGCTTTTATGTCGTCGTCTAGATTTTACTTCTCTCTTTTTTGTCTCTGTGTCTCTAATTCTCTGTTCTACTTTTTTTCACTAGTTTTGTGTTGTGTTGTTGTTCTTCTCTTCTTCTTCTTTTCTTCTTCTTCGTTTCTCTGTCTCAGAGAGAGAGACCTTCTTCTTCCTTCTTCTTCTTCTTCTTCTTCTTCTCTGTCTCAGAGAGAGACAGACAGACAAAACACGCGCACGCGCGTGCTCATTCGCACTGACCCACATTCACACATTCACCACATAGGTACAGCACTGAAAATGTACGGCTCCAGATGTAAGCGTTCTTCGCAACACCTGCATCTCACCACACGCCGCCCCCCCACCCCCCCCCCACCCTCCTCCTCAGCGTGACACGAGCTGCTTGCCGCTAGGGGGTGAAGATGGATATGGGGGAGAAGGGGAGAGAGGGACTGGAATTCCCACCCCTCCACCACCCCCCTCAAGAGTTGGACTGTCTGAAAAGAGAAAGTCAGTTATTCTGCTTAGAAGCTGTCGTAACTTTGTCTTTTACCCAAATTTGTTGTTGTTGTTGTTGTTCATCCCCACCCCCCCCTTCTTTTTTGTTGCCTTTTGGTTTTTCTCTTCCTTTTTCTTCTCCCCCCTCACCTCTCCTCCTCTACCACCCCTCTCCTCTTCTTCCCTTCCGGTGAGAAAAAAAAAAAAAAGGAACTCTCTCTCGGTTTCGGGAATCAGGGGTGGTGAAAGAAGGAGGAAGAAGAAGGTTTCGAAGAACGAATGAGAAGGAGATGAAGAAGTGAAGAAGATGGAGCAGATGACGGAGAAGGAGAAGAAGTTGAAGAATGAATTGGAGATGGAGAAGAGGCGGAGATGGAGGAGGAGAAGAAGAAGAAGAAGAAGAAGAAGTCAAAGAATGAATGAGGAGATGAAGAAGATGGAGAAGGGGGAGAGAAGAAGAAGAAGTCGAAGAATGAATGAGGAGATGAAGAAGATGGAGAAGGAGGAGAAGTCGAAGAACGAATGAGAAGGAGATGAAGAAGTGAAGAAGATGGAGCAGGCGACGGAGAAGAAGAAGTTGAAGAATGAAATTTGGAGATGGAGAAGAAGACGGAGAAGGAGGAGAGAAGAAGAAGGAGTCGAAGAACGAATGAGGAGATGAAGAAGTGTTAGAAGATGGAGAAGGAGGAGAAGAAGGAGACGGAGAGAAGGAGGAGGAGAAGAGAACGAGAAGAAAAAAGAACAAGAACGAGAAGAACAAGAAGAAATTTGATCAGGAGAAAGTAAGACGGTGGATGCCTCGGGTGGGGGGGGGGGGGGGGGGGGTAGAAAGTACGTTGAGGATGGCAGAAGGTTTGAGCCTGGAGGGGAGAGAGGACAGTAAAGAAGGGAGTAGGGGGGGGGGGGGAACTGATGAGAGGGGGGGTGGGGGGGGGGGGGTGTTTCGGAAACGAAAGAAATCAAGATGTGTGGATGACGAGATAAGGTGAGGGGGGTGGGGGGGGGGGGGGGAGAGAGAGAGAGACTTGGGGTGAACGCCGAACAATGGAACAGACGAGTGGAAGGGTACCGCTCAGGACTTGAGACGGAAGGAAGGAGGGAGGGAAACAAGAGGGGTGGAGGGTAACGGAAGGGAGATAGGAAAGAAGAATAAAGCTGTTAACAAGGGGAAAGGAAAGAAAGAGAGGGAGGGGGAATATTGAGTCGGGAACGCTACGAAAAAAACTAGAGAGAGAGACAGACAGACAGCCAGCCAGACAGACAGACAGACCGAGGAGAGAATGTGAATACGACAACAAGAGGATTGCGGACGGTATGGTGGAAAGGGGTGTGCCAAGATGGGAAAGTGGAAAACGTGATTGTAATTAAAGTAAAGCTGCTAGACGGTGTAGCACCTCGCAATGTGATCGTCATTATGCCGAGCTGCTGGATGCGCATTCGGCCCCCACTAGCACACCCTTCGTCACCAGACAGCTCCCAGCCGTATTCCGCTTTGGGTTTTGCCCGATCTCGGTTCGGGATAGACAGAAAGTGGAACAGTTTTCCGAAACGTCCTCGTAGGAACAAATCGCCTCAGCCAACTGCTGGCTGTCACCTCGTCAGCTGGGGAAGAGATCCGTGCTCCTCTCTGCCCAACAAATGTCAACTTGTTCTCGCTCATCCGCAGCCTCGCACTCTGCCTGAACCCAGGCTGTAAAGATTTACTTTCCCCCCTTTTTTCTTCTGGTTCTGGGATGGATGGGTGTTGGGGTGGATTTTTTTCTTCCCCCCCCCCCCCTCTCTCTCTCTCTCTCTCTCTCGTCTCTGTCTGTCTGTCTCTTTCTCTCTCTCTCTCTCTCTTCTCCTCTCTCTCTCTCTCTCTCACTGTCTGTCTTTTCCATCTCTCTGTCTGTCTCTCTCTTTTTTCTCTGTGTGTCTTTGTCTGTCTCCCTCCTCCCTCCCTCTCCTCTCTCTCTCTCTCTCTCGCTCTCTCCTCTCACTCTCTCTCCTCTCTCTCTCTCCCCTCTCTTCTCTCTCCTCATCTCTCTCCTCTCTCTCTCTGACGTCTGTCCGTCCGTCTGTCTCTCTTCTCCCTCCCCAACTCTGTCTTGTCTGTCCCTCCCTCTCTCTCTCTTGTCTCTCTCTTCTCTTCTCTTCCCTTATTCTCTCTTCTCTTCCCTTATTCTCTCTTCTCTTCCCTTCTCTCTCTCTCTTCCCTTCTCTTTTCTTGTCTTTTCTCTAACGCTATTTCATGGCAGTTATATATTCCTTCTGCCTTAAAAAAAAAAAAAAAAAAAAAAAAAAAAAATCTCGAAACATATCGGACTTTGTCAACACATGCCTCACATATATATAGGAACAGAACGGCAGTCATTCGTTTCCATGGGCATTTTAGCTGTATATGTTGTATCAACATTTGACTGTTGGTGCAAAAGTACTCTTTGATGGTATTTTAGATATATGCATGATATGAAAACAATGCTAAAAGTAAATTGATTATTAATGTTGGTATCAACATTTGACTGTTGGTGCAAAAGTACTCTTTTGATGGTGAAATCTACACTTTTCTCGATAAACATTTACTCCGTTTAATGATAGAATGCGCTCTTTTGGTAACAAATTTGATCAGTTATAATAATGAATCTGCTTTTTTTTTTTTTTTTTTTCAAACAAGAAAAAATGGACTCCCTAATATTGAACTTATCTGTTATCAATTAGACATTCGCTCGTGTAATAATCATGAAATTCGCTCCCCTGTTGATGAAATTCGCTCTTTCTACGATGAAAATTACACGTTTCATGTGTGTGTGTGTGTGTGTGTGTGTGTGTGTGTGTGTGTGTGTGTGTGTGGGTGTGTGTGTGTGATGAAGAAATGAAAATTACAGTTTCAGTGTGTGTGTGTGTGTTGTGTGTGTGTGTGTGTGTGTGTGTGTGATGAAGAAATACAATTGATTGGCATTTTTGACACGAGGAATATTCCATAGCTGTAATTCTGTTCTGTACTAGTGGAACTGTCAGGGAGCATCTGTCGTTCTGCTTCGATTCCCCGAGTGCCTGCAGCTTTAGTTCAGTGCCACGTCGTTCCCTCTCCACGCCCCACCCCCACCCCTTCCCTACCCCCACCCCCGCCCCCCGCCTTCACCCCTGTCTGTTTGGTCACTCACTGTTGGACTGTGTACAGCTTGGCCCTCTGTCCGTCTATCGTTCCTGTCTGTCTTCTGTGTCTGTCTGTCTCTCTCTCTCTCTCGTCTCTCTCTCCTCTCTCTCTCTCTCTCTCTCTCTCTCTCTCTCTCTCTTCTCAGTCTGTATTCTCAATTGCGTTTGCGAAATCCTATGTAAATTTATTATCGATGCTTTTGTGTTTAGGATTTCTCTTTGTAGTTGTTGTTGTTCTCCTCCTCCTCCTCCTCCTCCTCCTCCTCCTCCTCCTCCTCCTCCTCCTCCTCCTCCTCCTCCTCCTCTTCCTCCTCCGCCATCCTTCCTTTATTCTTCCTTCTGACTGTCTCTTTATATTTTTTTTTAATCTCTGATTTTTGTTTGTTTGTTTGTGTCGACTG
>JADBJO010003426.1:52500-54512 GCA_016801955.1 Conus betulinus
TCTGTCTGTCTGTCTGTTTTGTGTTTTTGTTTTTCTTCTGCCGCCGTCCTCTCCAATCCCACCACCCTGTCCCACACACACACACACACACACACACACACACACACACACACACACACCACATTCACAGACACACACATACACAAACATACGCACACACTCGTGCGTACACACACACACACACACACACACACGCGCGCGCGCGCGCGCCAAACGCACGCGCGCACACACACACACACACACACACACACACACACACACACACACACACACACACACACACACACACACACACACGCACACACACACACAAACACACACACAACACACAACACACACACTCACACAGCTTCTTTCTCACATACCAGCTCTTTCAAACTCAAGCACAAACAGCTAACTCCAATAATTTTCCTTTCATTCCAACGTCGTTTTTTTTTTTTTTTTTAGGGAAAAAAAAAAGGAAAAAAAATAGAATCCTGCCCATTTCCTTTCCTCTTCAAGTAGTTTTAGCTCTTGTCTTGTTTTGCTTGCTTTCTGGCTCCCCCCCCCCCCCCCCCCCCCCCCTCCTCCTCCTCCTCTTCGGTCATTAAGTAAAAAGCTTGTTTACTCTCTCTCTCCTCTTCTTGAAGACGTGTGTTTCTGAAGAAAAGTGAAAGAAAGCCTGAAGAAGAAGAGGGAAAAGAAGTTACCTTTGTTTTATTGTTTTTTGTTTGTTTTCAACGCAAGAGAATGGTAATTTCGGGGGGTTGAGTTTTGGGGATTGCTGGCGGGGGTGGGGATGGGGGGGGTGAGTAATGGATGAATGGGTTAAGTGAAGGAGGAAGGTTGGGGGAGGGGGAGAAAGGGGGGAGGGAGTTGTTAGGGTATTGTGCTGCCACCATCTTTGTTGTACAGGGTGGGTGCAAATATGACTGGAAATGTCTTGACATGTCCGTTTGGGGGGGTTTGTTTTATTTTCAAGATGCCAGTTGTGACGTTTTCAAGAATCAAAAGATTTTAAATAAGTCTGACCCCGGTCTTCTTTTTACCTGTTTTTTCCCGGGGTTTTTTTTTTTTTTCTTTTTCTTTTTTTTTTTTTTTTTTTTTTTTTTTTTTTTTTGGGGGGGGAGGGGGGAGGGGGGAGGGACGTGGGACGCTTGCATATGGCGAACGTCTTTCAAAGACTCACTGGTAAATCATCAGCAGGTTTTTTTTTGTTTTTTTTGTTGTTTTTTTTTTTGTGGGGGTGGGGGGTGGAGGCTGTGTTTGAATTTTTTTTTTTGTTGTTGTTTACACCCCATGCCAAACTGAGAACAAATAACTGCTAATGACTAGTAGACCCTGTTTTCAGTTGTCTGATCAGTTTAGCTCTGTGTCTGGCTCTGTGTTAAGGTTAGTTTCAGCAGCGTTACTCTGTGTGTGTGTGTGTGTGTGTGTGTGTGTGTGTGTGTGTGTGTGTGTGTGTGTGTGTGTGTGAAGTCGTGTGCCCTTGTGCTGCATAGTTTGAGGTAATTGTCTTTTTTCTTGTGTGTGTGTGTGTGTGGAGGAAGAGTGAGGGGGAGGGGTTGATGGAGATTGTGTTTTTTTTCTTTCTCTCCCTCTCTCTCTCTCTCTCTCATATCTACCATGCCCTGACAGATCTCTCTGTCTCTGTCTGACTGTCTGCTCTCTCTCTCTCTCTCTCTCTCTCTCCCTCTCTCTCTCTCTCTCTCTCTCTCTCTCCTCTCCTCTCTCTCCCCCCCCCCCCCCCCCTCCCTCCCCACCCACCCATCCGACTCGTTCTGTTCTTTCGGCGGCGCCAAGCTTTCTGAGGAAAACTATGACTGTCAGGTCGTCACGTCATGTTTGGGGGCGGGGGGGGGGGGGGGGGAAGAGGGGGGATTACAACCTCCACCCCGCCCCCCCCCCCCCACCCCACCCCTTCTCCACCCTTCTCCGCTCCGGCTCCCATTCGTCACCCTGGCCAGGGCTGAAGACATCAAGAGTGGCAGTCACGATAGATTTATATGCATAGTCCTTTTAGTCTCTCTGGT
>JADBJO010003426.1:55788-63288 GCA_016801955.1 Conus betulinus
GACAAAGGCACGAGGGACAGACAGGCCCCTGACAGACAAACGACAACGCAGGAAAGACACACATACAGGAAGACAACGGGGAGGAGGGATTTGAGGAGAGAGTTGACACTGGGATGAGTAAAAGAGACAGACAGACACAAAATACACAATACAGACAGAGAGTGGGAGAGGACTAGACTGACAGGACAAAACTGGAGAAAGACAGGTCGAGAGAGAGACAGACAGACAAAAGAGACAGAGGGAGGTAAGAAGGGAGGGAGGGAAGAGGAGAGATACAGGACAGGCAAAGGGAGACAAAGAGAAAGAGAGAAAACAGAGACAGACCAGGCACGCAGACAGGACAGTCCGACAGAGAGAGATGCCCCCTGTGAGAAGGCCGATAGTGGAATGTCAAGTGTGTGTTTGTATCCGTTTCATCTGGGTCGAGCGTACTGGAGAGATTGAGAGAGAGAGACGAGAGAGAGGAGCCCCGGAGAGAGAGAGAGTGAGGGCAGGGAAGGCAGCCGCTCCCCCACCCCCACCCCTCACCCTACCCCTCCCCCCCCCACACCACCCCTCCCTGACATCAATGTAGATAGAACTGGGAGAGCTCTAGGAGGTATGCCTTTGAGAAAATACACAGACCACATCTCCATCTCTCTCTGTGTCTCTCTTCCCACCCCCCCCCCCCCGGCTCTCTTTCCTCTCTCTCTCTCTATCTCTGTGGCTTCTCTCTCTCTCTCTCTCTCTCTCTCCTCTTTCTCTCTTGGTTCTCTCTCTCTTTTCTTCCTTCCCCTCTCTTCTGTTCTCTCTCTCTGTCTCTCTCTCTCTCTCTCTCTCTCTATCTCTCTCTCTCTCTCTCTCTCTCTCTCTCTCTCTATCGTATGTTCAAGTTTTGTCTGCCCCTTCCCATGTTTGCTGCTTTCATTACTGCGAAGAAACGGTTTTTTTTTGTCTTTATTCCCCCATTCTGTCTTGGATAGATAAGAGTCGCACACATGATGCAAGAGAGACGTTGTGTGCTGAGTGTGTGTATGTGCGTGTGTGCGCGCGCGCGTGTGTGCGTGCGCGCGTGTGTGTGTGTGTGTGCGTGAGGATACAATAGATAACCTGCCCTCCCCCCCCCCCCCACAAAAAAAGGAGAGGAAAAAGAGAGCGACAGACAGAGAGAGAGAAAGAGAGACAGACAGACAGAGGCACAGACAGAGATCTACTGACAACGACAGAGGCGAGAGGAGGAAACCCCACCAACTCAACACCCTTTCATTTCATGGGGGGGAGATCATAACTTTTTCGCCCAGGACTAAAAGAGCGCTACAATCCGCCCGCCACGCGAATAGTCCGCCCTTTATCATCTCTGCACGCTCGGCCTTGTCAGTGAGTGACATCGGTCCGGCGACAGGGGGCCGTTTCTTTTATATATGGCCAGGGTAGATAAAAAAAAAAAATCAGAAAAAAAGAAAAAAGAAAAAAAAAAAAAGAATAGTTGGCCTTGGTTCCGTCCCTCCCCACCCCGACCCCTCCACTCTCCCAACCCCCATCCTCTCCCTAGTGCAGACCTCGTGTTCAAAGACAGCAAGATCCCCCCCCCCCCCCCCCCCCCCCTTTGCGCCTCCCCCCCCCCCCCCCCCCACACACACACACACACACCCTTCCAGACCTTGTGTTTCAAGACAGCAAGATCGTAAGGCCAGTCCTGTTTGGTACTTTTCAGGAGAAAAGTGCCGATGCGCTAGAAGATTTCCAGAAGTGGGGGGGGGGGGGGGGGAGAGGGCGATGGGGGGGAGGGGAAGTTGGGGGGGGGGATCTTGGCATTGAAGATGGTAAGCGTGTAGGGTGTGTGTGTGGGGGGGGGGGGGGGAGTAGGATGGGTACCTGGACTAAGGGGAAGGGGTAGTTTTGTGGTTTGAATATGTGACCCGGGGGGGGGGGGGGGGGGGGGGGGGGGGGACTGGAGGAGAGAGGGGACGGAAGTGGTTATTCTGGAGGTGGAGGGGAGAAAGAAAGAAATTATTTTATCTCTGCGTCTGTCTGTCTGTCTGTCTGTCTGTCTGTCTCTCTCTCTCTCTCTCTCTCTCTCTCTCTCTCTCTCTCTCTCTCTGTTGCTTCGCCTTTCCCCTCTCTCCTTTTCCTTCTTTATTTCACCTGTCTTCCTTTCCCTTTGACTATCCTCCTTCTCCTCCTCAGCTTTTGTCTCTTTCTTTCTCCCTCCCCTCCACCCCCTTATTTCTCCTCCCCCCCCCCCCCCTTCCCACTCCCCCCCCTCCACCGCCTTCGTCTCTTTCTCCCCCTCACCCCCTTTTCTCCACTCCCCCACCCCCCCCCACACCACAAAACACACCCCCCCCATAATCCAGCCACCTCCTCTTTCCAGCAGTGTGGTGTGTACAGGTTTATGTCGGAGAAGGGGGGGGAGGAGGAGGGGGGGGGAGGCTGCATCACAGTGCATGTCCAAGAGACAGGAGGGGAGGGAGAAGGGGTAGAGGGGGGGGAAGAAAAATAGACAGTCCTTCTCGGACCATTTACCTGTAGGTTTCGCTCTTCTGCCTTCGCTCTGCTCACTCTCCCCCCCCCCCCCCCATCCCCCATCACCACCACCACCACCACCCCCTCCCCTTCACACACAGGTTGCATTGTTGACGTTGGCACCGGGTACTGACTGGCTGGCTGGTTGGGAGGGAAAACATGATGGGGGGGGAGGGGTGCAGGAAGGGGGGGGGGGGGGAGAGACTAGGTTAGAGAGTGTAGAGTAAGAGAGAGAGAGAGAGGAGAGGGAGGAGGACAGAGAGATTGAGAGAGACAGACAGACAGATAGAGACTGAGACACAAATGGAGAGAGACAGACAAAGAGGGAGTGAGAGAAAAAGGAGAGGGTGGGGGGGGGGGAGGACAAATTGATAGATTTTTTTTGTGAAGGATAGGAGAGATTGGGGATCACTTTAAGTTAGAGGCAGAGAGAGAGAGACTTAGACAGAGAGAGAGAGACATAGACAGGGGAGAGAGGGAGAGAGAGAGAGAGAGAGAGAGAGAGAGACGGGAGGGAGGGTATGAGATGAGAATCAGATGTTTAAGAATGTGTGTGACGTGGGAAGGATGGGGGGATTGGGGTTAGGGGCCATGACACAGAGAGAAACACTGAGAGAGACACAGAGAGAGAGGGGGGGGGAGAGAGAGAGAGAGAGAGGGTGAGCAACAACATTTGAGGGAAATTGATGGAAGAGGAAACGAGATACACACACTAGCGCGCGCACACGTGCACCTACACACACACACACACACACACACACACACACACACACACACAAACACACACAGAGAGAGAGAGAGAGAGAGGAGAGAGGAGAGGAGAGAGAGGAGAGGAGATGGTGAGAGAGAGAGAGAGAGGAGTCTAGGAGAAGACTGTTTTGGCACCAAGACTTTCTTCCCCCCAATCCCCTAAGATTGACAAGCAATTTTCGTGGATTAGGACACACCGCCTGTGAGAGACAGAACAGAGACACAGAGAGAGAGAGAGAGAGAGAGAGAGAGAGAGGGGGGGGGAGAAAGAGAGAAACATTAAGACAGGGACAGAGAGAAAGAGAGACAGAAATAGAGAGAAAGACAAACTGACAAAAACAGAAAGAGGGAGGCAGACAGACAGACATAAACAGAAAGAGATGGCGGGGGGGGGTAGGGGGGAGGGGGCAGGAAAACAGGCAGACAGAAGGATCTAAGAAGGTAGAATACACACACACGCACGCACACACACACACACACACACACACACACACACACACACACACACACACACACACACACACACACACAAGCACACACATACACTCACGCACACGCACACACGCACGCACGTATGCGCGCGCACACACATACACACACACCACACCTGCACCTAGGACAGAACTCATTTCTGTCCTTTTCTAAGATAAGGAAGGAGAGTGTGTGTTGGAGGGGTGGGGAGGCGATGGGGGGATGGGATTGGCTCAGAAGGCCGAAACAAAAGCTTTGAGAGGCACTTCTGCTTGGTGCAGCAGAGAAACCCGTCTGTTGTGTCCATATTCTTCTTCTTTCTTCCTTTCTTCCTTCCTTCTTCCTTCCTTCCTTCCTCTGTTCCTTCCTCCCTTCCTGCAGGGCCCACCACTCTGCCTGAAGACAGTGCAGACATTTTGTCATGTTGTTCTGCGTGTCCCCCGAGATGAGTGAGGCTGCTCCTGGGAGTTTGAGGATAGAGGAGGTGTGTGTGTGTGTGGGGGGGGGGGGGGTGGATGGGAAGGGGAGGGGAGGATCAGTGCGTGGAGGAAGGGGACGGGGGGGGGGGAAGCAAGAGCCGGTGGCTGGGGGTGGCTGGGGGGGGGGGTGATAAGGTGCATGGCCGAGAAATGGCGGAAGATTAGGAAATTTTTTTTAAATGAGAGAAAAAAAAGAAGAAAAAAAAAAAAAGAAAAAAAGGGAGTGACAGAAATCCAGTCAATCAGCCCAACAACAACTGCAACAACATGGACACGAACTTGAGAGAGAGAGAGAGAGAGAGAGAGAGAGAGAGAGAGAGAGAGAGGAGAGAGAGAGAGAGAGAGAGAGAGAGAGTGACAGACAATAATAAAACAGAGAGAGAAACAAAGACAGACACACAGCGCCCAAGAAAGGGACAGACAAAACAGAGGTAGACGAACAGACAGACAGACAGACAGACAGACCGGAGAAAGACAGACAGGGCCAGAGAGACAAGCAGAACACAGTAGAGCCCACATCAAGGTAGACAGACAAAACAATAATACAGAGAGAGAGTGAAAAAAGTTAGGAGAGAGAGAGAGGGTGAGAGGTGAGAGAGAGAGCGAAAAAGAGAGGGAGAGAGAGGTCGGAGAAGGGGGGTGGGGGGGGGGGGGGGGGGGGGGGGGGGGGGGGGGGGGGGCACGACACAAGACTCGGCGGGAACCAGCCGTGCAGTTTCGCAGACTCGCAGTCTGGCGTGAGCATATTCTTCTTCTTCTTGTTGCAGAACGGCTGGACAATTGAGGCTGAAGACTTCTACAGGGAAGGGGGGGGGGGGGGGGGGGGGGGGGGGGGGGGAGGGGGAACCGTTCAAACAAACAAACTTGCGGCGGGGTAGTGGTGGTGATGGTAATGTTGGGAGCGGGGTGGGGGGAGGGAGGTGGCATTGACGTAAAGAAGGTCAATAAGTGGTGAACGACGAGAGAGAACAGATAAAGAAAAAAAAAGAGAAAGAAAAGAGACAAAAACAAAAGAAAGTATTAACAGAAAGATAGAAATATTTTGGCACACAGCCGATCCATGCATCAACAAAACAATTATGTACACAAAAACCGTGAGAGAGAGAGAGAGAGAGAGAGAGAGAGGAGAGAGAGAGAGAGAGAGAGAGAGAGAGAGAGAGAGAGAGAGAGAGAGAGAGAGAGTTGGTTTATTGATTTGCTTGTTTGTTTCAACTCCGACCAGCCGTCGCTTAAACCCACAGCGTCCGATCCAGTGGATCAGTTCTCTATAATTAGAACATAATCACAGGAAGATGTGAAGCGGTCCACGCGCGCTATCAGAGAAGATGAGCTACTGCTGCTGGCTGCTGGTTTTTAAGCCACCCTCTGAATGTCTGTCTGTCTGTCTGTCTGTCTGTCTGTCTCTCTCTCTCTCTCTCTCTCTCTCTCTCTCTCTCTCTCTCTCTCTCTCTCTCTCACACACACACACACACACACACACACACACACACACACACACACAGAGTCTCACACACTCACACACACACACACACACACACACACACAGTCTCACACACACACACACACACACACACACACACACACACACACACACACACACACACACACACACACACACAGTATGATATATGTATGATGGGTGTGCTACGCACAGGGGAGCTCGCGAATACGTGCACGTGCGACTGACGCCGCTACATAGACCGATTCTGGTCTTGTTCCCAGCTTTTTTCGGTCGCCATCTGTCTCTCATAGTTAGGCGGCACACCCCCCGCCTTGCTTTCAAAGACATACTTTGACTTGGCGACATGCGTCCGAGAATGGTCCAAATTCCAAACCACTTTTTTTTTTCCCGTTATTTTCTCCCTCTCGTCTCGTGTGGATGAAAGTGTTTGTGATTGTGTGAGTAGGGAAAGTACAGGAAGTAGAGGGGTAAAAAAAAAAGTATGAATTAAGAGTCGCTAGAATGGGGGGGGGGGGGGGGGGGGGAGGGAGGGGAGGGGAGGTTCGGTTTGAAAGGGTCATGTTAGGTTAAAACAAGACATATGTGACACAGAGGGTTGTATCACGGTGAACGAGAAACAGAGGGTGGTGTGTGTGTGTGTGTGTGGGGGGGGGGGGGGGAGCTGTTGAGTGCATGTGGGTGTCTCTCTGGGTGTAGGGGTGGGGGTAGGGGGTGGATAATGGAAAGAACTGGTTCACATAATGTCTGGATGATTGAATTGTCTGATGGCTTTTTTTTTTACCCCCTATTTTTTGTTTTTCTTTGTTGTTCGGTTCTTGCATGAATTAGACTTCTTTTGAAAATTCAAATAATCTGATTTCCATTATTCATTTTGAATGGAGCTTCTTCTTTATCTAGGATAAAAGTTTTTAATCGGTTTGAGATGCTTGGCTCGTGCTCGTGTCTTCTCTCTCTCCTCTCTCTCTCTCTCTCTCTCTCTCTCTCTCTCTCTCTCTCTCTCTCTCTCTCTCTCTCTTTCTCTCGTTCTCTCTCCATTGATTTTGATTTTTCCCGTCGGAACTAGCAGGGAGAAAAATGGCAAATCACCATTTCCGTTTTTTTTTGCGCATCCGGTCCGTCCGTGTTTTGCTCTGTCAGCAAAAACCGCGTGTTTGTTTATTATTTATTTATTTGTGTTGTTGTTTATACGTTTGTTGGTTGTTTTTTAAAAATCTCAACCAAAGTGTGTGGAAATTCCAATTGCAATATTTCTCCACGCTACATAATACAAGCGTGAATTAAAAAAGAAAAAAAAAAAAGCTCGGGATTTTTTCTTTTTCTTTTACTTATCTCCTTAAAAGGGGAACGATGTACACGTTCATGTCGTTGATTGCAAAACTTGCAGCCGACAAGGGAGACAATTTAGGGATTCTGTCAACTGTGGGTGTAAGTGACGAAAGGCTTTCAAGTTCTTACGGACACTTAATCGGACGCGCTAGCGCACGCGCCCACAGAAGCACTTACGCTTGCAAGCAGAGAGCCACACACACGCGGGAGAATTCACTTTTATGGGTATTTTTTCGTGTGTGGCTTTGTTTTTGTTTAGGTGGGTTTTTTTTCGCCAGAAATTGGAAGTTTTTTTGCATTTTGTTATCTCTCCCTTCTCTCTCTCTCTCTCTCTCTCTCTCTCTCTCTCTCTCTCTCTCTCCTCTCTCTCTCTCTCTCTCTCTCTCTCTCTCGGTTTCTCTCTCTGTGTGTGATTTATCTCTCTACTCACACACACACACACACACACACACACACACACACACACACACACACACACACACACACACACACACACAGAGTATGGAC